>PVKV010038219.1:0-14080 GCA_004027835.1 Alouatta palliata
GATGCTCCCTTCCCTGTGTCCATGTGTTCTCATTGTTCAACACCTGCCTATGAGTGAGATTATGCGGTGTTTGATTTTCTGTTCCTGTGTCAGTTTGCTGAGAATGATGTTCATCCATGTCCCTACAAAGGACGCGAACTCATCATTTTTGATGGCTGCATAATATTCCATGGTGTATATGTGCCACATTTTCCCTGTCCAGTCTATCATCGATGGGCATTTGGGTTGGTTCCAGGTCTTTGCTATTGTAAACTGAGCGGCAATGAACATTCGTGTGCATGTGTCCTTATAGTAGAATGATTTATAGTCCTTTGGATATATACCCAGTAATGGGATTGCTGGGTCAAATGGAATTTCTATTTCTAGGTCCTTGAGGAATCGCCACACTGTCTTCCACAATGGTTGAACGAATTTACACTCCCACCAACAGTGTAAGAGTGTTCCTATTTCTCCACATCCCCTCCAGCATCTGTTGTCTCCAGATTTTTTAATGATCGCCGTTCTAACTGGCGTGAGGTGGTATCTCAATGTAGTTTTAATTTGCATTTCTCTAATGACCAGTGATGATGAGCATTTTTGCATATGTTTGTTGGGTTCATGTATGTCTTCTTTTGTAAAGTGTCTGTTCATATCCTTCGCCCACTTTTGAATGGGCTTGTTTGTTTTTTTCTTGTAAATCTGTCTCAGTTCTTTGTAGATTCTGGATATCAGCCCTTTGTCAGATGGGTAGACTGCAAAAATTTTTTCCCATTCTGTTGGTTGCCGATTCACTCTAATGACTGTTCCTTTTGCTGTGCAGAAGCTGTGGAGTTTGATTAGGTCTCATTTGTCTATTTTGGCTTTTGTTGCCAATGCTTTTGGTGTTTTGGTCATGAAGTCCTTGCCTACGCCTATGTCCTGAATGGTTTTGCCTAGATTTTCTTCTAGGGTTTTTATGGTGTTAGGTCTTATGTTTTAGTCTTTAATCCATCTGGAGTTAATTTTAGTGTAAGGTGTCAGGAAGGGGTCCAGTTTCTGCTTTCTGCACATGGCTAGCCAGTTTTCCCAACACCATTTATTAAACAAAGACTCCTTTCCCCATTGCTTGTTTTTGTCAGGTTTGTCAAAGATCAGATGGTTGTAGATCTTTGTGTTGTGTTGCCTCGGAGGCCTCTGTTCTGTTCCATTGGTCTATATCTCTGTTTTGGTACCAGTACCATGCTGTTTTGGTTATGTAGCTTTGTAGTATAGTTTGAAGTCCGGTAGTGTGATGCCTCCAGCTTTGTTCTTTTTGCTTAGAATTGACTTGGCTATGCGGGCTCTCTTTTGGTTCCATAGGAAGTTTAAGGTGGTTTTTTCCAGTTCTGCGAAGAAGATCATTGGTATCTTGATAGGGATAGCGTTGAATCTGTAAATTACTTTGGGCAGTATGGCCATTTTCACGATATTGATTCTTCCTAGCCATGAACATGGAATGTTTCTCCATCTGTTTGTGTCCTTTCTTATTTCATTGAACAGCGGTTTGTAGTTCTCCTTGAAGAGGTCCTTTACGTTCCTTGTTAGTTGTATTCCTAGGTATTTGATTCTCTTTGTAGCAATTGTGAATGGCAGTTGGTTCTTGATTTGGCTTAAGGTAGCTTTAATGTACATTAGATAAAACTGTAAGTTCATATTGTGCCCACCATGTGTTTTATGTTTGCTGCCTATGAAACCAGAAACTCATTAGAGACATCCTTTTCTAAGCCTTGGTATCATTAAATGTGGCTAATTTTAAAGAAGATAAACAATCTTAAGTTCTTTTAAAACATAAAAAAAAACATAAAAATAAAAGGGTATTATCAATTTGGCAATCTAAAGATGTTTACAAGTCTTCACTGACTCTATAGCTATGTTTAAGAAAACTGATAATGTGAGAAAGACAATGGGAGTTGAAGAACAAAAAGATTTCCATTTTTTTTCTAGCTAATCTGGCCTATTTTCTTTGTTTCTTTTTCTGACCCACTAAAGCTTATTGGGAAAGTTATATTTTATTGTGTTTTTAATATGTCTCAAGAAAAGCTGGAAGGAAGTGAGCTGCTTTATAGATTCACAGCTCTTTTATGGAATTTTAGTTAGTTCTCGAGTACCAGAAGTAGACGAACAAAACCTGAGAAAATTGAAGGCACCAAAATTTTTTGTATTTTAAGAAGTGTTTTCACTTAGAATGTTTCATTTTCTTTGTAGTAACTAAGTCAAATGAGATATAATTTCATGTATAAAGCCTTATCTGTATTACATATTTTGAAATACTTAACCTTTATTAGTGTAGTTCTTGTGACATTCACTGTTTGCATAGTACTTTAATCCCACGAAGCTCAGACAATTCAAACTTGATAAGTTGCATTCAAAGATATCATTTTTAGCTATAGGGGTTCCTTATTACCCAAATATTCATTATCTAAGACCCTGTAGTTATGAGTTTACATAGAACAATATTCCTTATAAAAAGTTAACTACTTGTAAACTCAGTCTTTCCTCATTCAAATATCCCTCCCCAGTGAAGACTAGCATTTTTCTCTGGCTATGAAATATTACTTTATCAGTATTTTCACTAATTGTCAGCTATTTAAACACCCAACACAGCAATACAAACACATTTCAAAACAACTGAAAATCTTGGAAAAACAAAATTTCATTAAGTCAATGAAAAAGATGTTAGAGAAATGTTCAGATCTCATGTAAAACTATTGATAATGAACTAAAACATATTTACAAGAAAAAAAATGATCCATTCAAAAGCAAGCAAAAAAATATGAACAGACACTTTTCAAAAGAAGACATATGTGAGGCCAAAAAACGTAGAAAAAATGCTTATCATCACTGGTCATTAGAGAAATGCAAATCAAAACCACTTTGAGATACCATCTCACACCTGTTAGAATGGCGATAATTAAAAAGTCAGGAGACAACAGATGCTGGAGAGGATGTGGAGAAATAGGAAGACTTTTACACTGTTGATGGCAGCGTAAACTAGTTGAACCATTGTGGAAGACTGTGAGAATTCCTCAAGGACCTAGAAATAGAAATTCCGTTTGACCCAGCAATCCCATTTCTGGGTATATACCCAAGGGATTATAAATCATTCTATTATAAAGATACATGCACATGTATGTTCATCACAGCACTGTTTACAATAACAAAGACTTGGAACCTACCCAAATGCCCATCTATGATAGACTGGACAAGGAAAATGTGGCACATAAACACCATGGAATACTGTGCAGCCATAAAAACTGATGAGTTCATGTCCTTTGTAGGGACATGGATGAATCTGGAAACCATCATTCTCAGCAAACTGACGTGACAACAGAAAGTCAAACACCACATGTTCTCACTCATAGGTGGGTGTTCAACAATGGGAACACATGGACACAGGGAGGGGACCATCACACACTGGGGTCTGTAGGGAGGGATAGGGGAGGGACAGAGGGGCCTAGGGAGGGAAAACATGGGAAGAAATGTCAGATGTAGGTGACAGAGGGATGGAGACAGCAAGCCACACTGCCATGTATGTACCTATGCAACAATCCTACATGATCTGCACATGTACCGCAGAAGCCAAAGTACAATAAAAATTTTTTTTTAATAAATACAAATAAAAAAGTATTATTGCCAAATCAAGAAAAGGCACTTAGACCAGTTAATCTAAAAAGAGAAATTCAACAAGAATAATTTTTTAAAACTGCAAATGAATTTTTCAGAGTACTCATGCCACTGCAGTCCAGCCTGGGAAACAGGGCAAGATTCCATGTCAAGAAAAAAAAAAATTTCATGCACAGTTGAAATTACAACATATTTTATTAATACAAAATAAAATAAGCTTATCTATGTGTTTTTACCTCTTACTGTGACCATTTACTATGATTTTCATCCAAATTTTAAGTTGATTCCTTGTACGGGGCTTTTTTTGTTTTGCTTTCTGAAAGCAGTTATTCTCAGATATGGACCTCCTGTAGCTTTTTTATTCAACAATGAAATACTGAAATGTGTGTTTCAAAATCATGAAATATTGCCATTGCAGAACAGACAGAAATGTCTATCTGTGTTTACTATTTTTCTTTTTAAATTGTACTTTAGGTTCTGGGGTACATGTGCAGATGATGTAGGATTGTTGCACAGGTACATACATGGCAATGTAGTTTGCTGCCTCCATCCCCCTGTCACCTATAACGGGCATTTCTCCCCATGTTATCCCTCCCCAACCTCACGAACCCACACTGTCCCTCCCTTAGCACCCCTAAATGACCCCAATGTGTGATGCTCCCCTTCCTGTGTCCATGTGTTCTCATTGTTCAACACCCTCCTATGAGTGAGAACATGCAGTGTTTGATTTTCTGTTGCATCAGCCTGCTCATAATGATGGTCTCCAGATTCATCCATGTCCCTATAAAGGACACAAACTCGTCAGTTGTCATGGCTGCATAGTATTCCATGGTGTATATGTGCCACATTTTCCTTGTCCAGTCTATCATAGATCGGCATTTGGGTAGGTTCCAGGTCTTTGTTATTGTAAACAGTGCTGTGATGAACATATGTGTGTATGTGTCTTTATAATAGAATGATTTATAATCCTTTGGGTATATACCCAGTAATGGGATTGCTGGGACAAATGGAATTTCTATTTCTTGGTCCTCGAGGAATGACCACACTGTCTTCCACAAGGGTTGAACTAATTTACACTCCCACCAACAGTGTAAAAGTCTTCCTATTTCTCCACATCGTCTCCAGCATCTGTTGTCTCCTGACTTTTTAATTATTGCCATTCTAACAGGTGGAAGATAAAATCTCAGTGTGGTTTTGATTTGCATTTCTCTAATGACCAGTGATAATGAGCATTTTTTCATACATTTGTTGGCCTCATGTATATCTTCTTTTGAAAAGTATCTGTTCATATCCTTTCCCCACTTTTGAATGGGTTGTTTTGTTGTTGTAAATCTAAGTTCTTTGTAGATTTGAGTATTAGCCCTTTGTCACATGGGTAGATTGCAAAAATTTTTTCCCATTCTGTTGGTTGCCGATTCACTCTAATGACTGTTTCTTTTGCTGTGCAGAAACTCTGGAGTTTAATTAGATCCCATTTGTCTATTACCAAGCTTTTGGTGTTTTAGTAATGAAGTTTTTGCCTATGCCTATGTCCTGAATGGTTTTGCCTAGGTTTTCTTCTAGGGTTTTTATGGTGTTCGGTCTTATGTTTAAGTATTTTATCCATTTGGAGTTAATTTTAGTGTAAGGTGTCAGGAAGGGGTCCAGTTTCTGCTTTCTACACATGGTTAGCCAGTTTTCCCAACACCATTTATTAAACGGGGAATCCTTTCCCCATTGCTTGTTTTTATGAGGTTGGTCAAAAATCAGATGGTTGTAGATGTGTGACGTTGCCTGTGAGGCCTCTGTTCTGTTCCATTGGTCTATATCTCTGTTTTGGTACCAGTACCATGCTGTTTTGATTACTGGAGACTTGTAGTATAGTTTGAAGTCCAGTAGTGTGATGCCTCCCACCTTGTTTTTTTTTTTTTGCTTAGAATTCACTTGGCTATTCAGGCTCTCTTTTGGTTCCATATGAAGTTTAAGGTGTTTTTTTCCAGTTCTGTGAAGAAGGTCATAGGTAGCTTGATGGGTATAGCGTTGAATCTATAAATTGCTTTGGGCAGTATGGTGATTTTCACAATACTGATTCTTCCTAACCATAAACATGCAAAGTTTTTCCATCTGTTTGTGTCCTCTCTTATTTCCTTGAGCATTGGTTTGTAGTTCTCCTTGAAGAGGTCCTTTACATCCTTTGTTAGTTGTATTCCTAGGTATTTTATTCTCTTTGTAGCAGTTGTGAATGGCACTTTGCTCTTGATTTGGCTTTCTGTTAGTCTGTTATTGGTTTATAGGAATGCTTGTATTTCTCACATTGATTTTGTATCCTAAGACTTTGCTGAAGTTGCTTATCAGTTTCAGGAGATTTTGGGCTGAGACGATGGGGTTTTCTAAATATACAATCATGTTATCTGCATATAGAGACAATTTGACTTTCTCCTTTCCTAATCGAATACGCTTTATTTCTTTTTCTTGCCTGATACCTCTGGCTATAACTTCCAATACTATATTGAATAGGAGTGGTGAGAGAGGGCATCATTGTCTAGTGCCCGATTTCAAAGGGAATACTTCTAGTTTTTGTGTGTTCAGTATGATATTGGCTGTGGGTTTGTCGTAAATAGCTTTTATTATTTTGAGATCCGTTCCATCAATACCTAGTTTATTAAGAGTTTTTAGCATAAAGTGCTGTTGAATTTTGTCGAAGGCCTTCTCTGCATCTATTGAGATGATCGTGTGGTTTTTGTCTTTGGTTCTGTTTATGTGGTGGATTACGTTTATAGACTTGCGTATGTTGAACCAGCTTTGTATCCCAGGATGAAGCCTACTTGATCGTGATGGACAAGCTTTTTGATGTGCTGTTGCAATCAGTTTGCCAGTATTTTATTGAAGATTTTTGCATCTATGTTCATCATGGATATTGGCCTGAAGTTTTCTTTTTTTGTTAAGTGTCTGCTGAGTTTTGGTATCAGTATGATGTTGGTCTCATAAAATGATTTGGGAAGGATTCCCTCTTTTTCCAAACAATACAAAAAGAGTCCTACCAGCTCCTCTTTGGATGTCTTGTACAATTCGGCTTTGAATCCATGTGGACCTGGGTTGTTTTGGTTGGTAGGCTATTGCTGCCTCAACTTCAGCCCTTGTTATTGGTCAATTCAGGGATTCAACTTCTTGGTTTAAGCTTGGGAGGGTGCAAGTGTCCAGTGATTTATTTATTTCTTCCAGGTTTACTGGTTTATGTGCAAAGAGTTGTCTGTAGTAATTTCTGATGGTAGTTTGTTTTTCTGTGGAATTGGTGGTGATATCCCCTTTATAATTTTTTATTGCATCTATTCAATTCTTCTCTCTTCTCTTTTTTATTAATCTGGGTAGCAATCTGTCTATTTTGTTGATCTTTTCAACAAACCAGTTCCTGGATTTATCTGATTTTTTT
This sequence comes from Alouatta palliata, assembly GCA_004027835.1. Taxonomy (NCBI): domain Eukaryota; kingdom Metazoa; phylum Chordata; class Mammalia; order Primates; family Atelidae; genus Alouatta; species Alouatta palliata. The sequence goes on from PVKV010038219.1 coordinate 7,031, forward strand.
GAAGGGTTTTTTTGTATCTCAGTCTCCTTCAGTTCTGCTCTGATCTTAATTATTTCTTGTCTTCTGCTAGCTTTTGAGTTTTTTTTTTATTTTGCTCCTCTAACTCTTTCAATTATGATGATAGGGTGTCGATGTTAAATCTTTCCTCTCTTCTCTTGTGGGCATTTATTGCTATAAATTTCCCCCTAGACACTGCTTTAAATGTGTCCCAGAGATTCTGATATGTTATGTTTTCATTCTCATTGGTTTTGAAGAATATCTTTATTTCTGCCTTCATTTTATTGTTTATCCAGTAGACGTTCAGAACCCAGGTGTTCATTTTCCATGAAGTTGTATGGTTCTGAGTTAGTTTCTTAATCCTGAATTCTAATTTGATTGTACTGTGGTCTGAGAGACTGTTTGTTATGATTTCCATTCTTTTGCATTTGCTCAAGAGTGATTTACTTCCAATTATGTGCTCAATTTTAGAGTAAGTGTGATGTGGTACTGAGTGGAATGTATATTCTGTGGATTTGGGGTGGAGAGTTCTGTAGATGTCTATTAGGTCTGCCTGTCCAGATCTGCAGTCAAGTCCTAGATATCCTTGTTAATTTTCTGTCTCGTTGATCTAATATTCACTGGAGTGTTACAGTCTCCCAGTATTATCGTGTTGGAGTCTATGTATCTTTGTAGGTCATTAAGAACTTGCTTTATGTATCTGGGTGCTCCTGTATTGGGTGTGTATATATTTTGGTTCATTAGCTCTTCTTGTTGCATTGATCCTTTTACCATTATGTAATGCCCTTGTCTCTTTTTATCTTTGTTGGTTGAAAGTCCATTTTATCAGAGACCAGGTTTGCAACTCCTGTGTTTTTTTGCTCTCCATTTGCTTGGTAAATCTTCCTCCATGCCTTTATTTTGAGCCTATGTGTGTCCTTGCATGTGAGTTGGGTTTCCTGAATACAGCACAACAATGAGTCTTGACTTTTTATCCAATTTTCCAGTCTGTGTCTTTTGATTGAGGCATTTAGCCCATTTACATTTAGGGTTAATATTGTTATGTGTTAATTTGATCCTGCCATTTTGATGCTAGCTGGTTGTTTTGCCCATTAGTTGATGCAGTTTCTTCATTGTTTCAATGCTGTTTACCATTTGGTATGTTTTTGGAGTGGCTGGTACTGGTTGTTCTGTTCAATGTTTAGTGCTTCTTTCAGGAGCTCTTGTAAGGCAGGCCTGGTGGTGATGAAATGTCTGAGCAATTGCTGGTTCGTAAAGGATTTTATTTCTCCTTCGCTTATGAAGCTTAGTTTGGCTGGATATGAAATTCTAGGTTGAAAATTATTTTCTTAAATGATGTTGAATATTGGCCCCCACTCTCTTCTGGTTTGTAGGGTTTCTGCCAAGAGATGTGCTGTGAATCTGATGGGCTTCCCTTTGTGGGTAACTCGACCTTTCTGTCTGGCTGCCCTTAGCATTTTTTCCTTCATTTCAACCCTGGTGAATCTGCTGATTATGTGCCTTGGGGTTGCTCTTCTTGAGAAGTATCTTTGTGGTGTTCTCTGTATTTCCTGGACTTGAATCTTGGCCTGCCTTGGTAGGTTGGGGAAGTTCTCCGGGATAATATACTGAAGCGTGTATTCCAGCTTGGATTCATTCTCTCTGTCACATTGAGGTACACTTATCAAACATAGATTACGTCTTTTTACATAATCCCATATTTCTTGAAGGCTTTGTTCATTTCTTTTCACTCTTTTTTCTCTAATCTTGTCTTCTGATTTTATTTCATTCAGTTGATCTTTGCTATCCTTTCTTTTAGTTGGTCGATTTGGCTATTGAAACTTGTGTATGGTTCACCAAGTTATTCTGTTGTGTTTTTCAGCTCCGTCAAGTCATTTATATTCTTCTCTTAACTGTTTTCTCTTGTTAGCATTTCATCTAACCTTTTTTCAAGGTTCTTAGTTTCTTTGCATTTGGTTAGAACATGTTCTTTTAGCTCAGGGAAGTTTGTTATTACCCACTTTTTGAATCCTGTTTCTGTCAGTTCATCAAGACTCATTCTCCATCCAGCTTTGTTCCCTTGCTCGTGAGGAGTTGTGATTCCTTAGAGGAAGAGAGGCTTTCTGGTTTTCAGTGTTTTCACACTTTTTGCACTGGTTTCTTCCCATCTTCATGGATTTATCTACCTGTGGTCTTTCTGGTTGGTGACTTTCTGAGGGGGTCTCTCAGTGGACGTCCTTTTTGTTGATGTTGAAGCTATTTCTGTTTTTTAGTTTTTCTTCTAACAGGCCCCTCTGCTGCAGTACTGCTGGAGGTCCACTCCAGATCCTGCTTGCCTGGGGATCACCCACAGGGGCTGCAGAACAGTAAGGGTTGCTGCTGGTTTTTTTTTTTCTATTATCTTTATCCCAGAAGGATACCCACCAGATGTCAGCCTGAACTCTCCTTTATGAGGTGTCCCTTTTGATATATGGGGGTCAAAGATCTGCTTGAGCATACTGTCCCTTATATGAGCTCAGATGCTGTTCTGGGAGCTCCGTTTTCCATTCAGAGTTGCCTGGCAGGTACATTTAAGTCTTTTGCAGTGGAACTCATAACCACCTCTTTTCCCAGGTACTCTGTACTGGGAAGGTGGGGCTTTATTTATAAGTTCCTGACATGCTGCTGCCTTTTTTCAGTGATGCCCTGCCCAGTAAGGAGTTAGTCCAGTTAGAGTCTGCCAGCAGAGGCGTTGTGGAGCTGTTGTGGGCTCTGCTTAGTTGCTGTGTAAACTTCTTTGAGGTTTTGTTTACAGAGGTACAGTCAGAACTGCCTCAGTAATGGCAGTCTGCCTCAGTAAAGGTAGACTGCCTCGGTAATGGCAGACTGCTTCAGTAATGGTGGATTTCCTCAGTAATGGCAAACTGCCTCGCTAGTGGTGGACTGCCTCTGTAGTGGTAAACTGCCTTGGTAATAGCAGATGCCTTTCCCCTCACCGTGCTGGATCATCCTGGGTCCAGCTGCACTTGCTGCGAAAGAGTCAGTCCAGAGCATTTCAGATTGCTTGTCCTTGTGGGGGTGGGTCCCACCAAGCCAGATCATCTGGCTCCCTGTTTCAGCCCCCTCTTTTTCAGTTGAATGGGCGGCTCTGTCTCGCAGGCATTCCAGGTGCCAGTTAAAATGGTTGTCCAGATTTGTGTGAGTTTTTGTGTGGAGACCCATTGTGCTGGTTGAAATAGCCATGCTGGAAACTTGTGGTGCTTTCAGCCCGGGAATCTCCTCGTCCATGAGCAGTGAAAACTCATATGGAAATTTGGTGATTGCTCACTCTGCGTTGTTGTTGCTGGGAACTGCACTCCAGAGCTGTTCCTATTCGGCCATCTTGGATCTCTCCTCTCCTTTTACTGTTTTTCACTATTTCTTTGGGTCTATTTATTATCTCTCTGCCATATTATTTAAATGTAGGTTAATGTACCTTGGTGTGTCAAAAAGCAGTGACAAAAAGGTTGAGAAATTAAAACTTTCAGCGAGGCAATTATAGAAAGTGAAAAGCAACATAAGAAATATGGTGCCATTTATATATACATGCAAAAATTATAACTAATAAATGATTCCATCTTTGCTGTTTTATGCACAGCTGAAAACAGAGCTAGACAAGGGTGTTGGACTGCCTTCTGTAGATGTGACAGAGCCCCAGAAAATTCCTTAAGTATGGCCTGACACACTTTCATACCACCATGTAATACGTTCCTTACAGACCATGTCTATTAAATATGGTTCAAGGTATATCAAGCTTTGTATGCTTCTTCCCAGAGATACAGTGCACATCTGGAACAAGGGAAACACGTGTCATCTGCAAATCCCCTGTATTTATAAATTTTTATTATTTTGCTTTCTTACTTATGTTCTATCAGCAAATTTGGGGAAACTATTGCTTTGTGTCCCAAATAATGCATAGTAGATGGTGCTGTGGGCTTCGTATTACATCACAACTTGAGGTATATGTCTTTTAGTGAAACAAAGACTGAATAATGGAATTTTTCATTATAAAGTTTCCATCAACCTTTCACCTGATGCTTTTGAAATCACTGATGAACACCACATACATTATTTTATTAGGGGTTGTTAAATGATGATTTTCTAATTTTGTAATTCCTTCTGCATCTATAAGTTTGTGTATTTCCATACAGAAAAGTTTCCTTATCAACTATTCAGTTACCCCAAAAGGTAGAGTAAGCCGTTGATAACTTCCCTAGATTTTTCAGTTTTCAGAATAATAAATTAACCCAGCAACCCCCAGTAGCGACCATTATTTTGGATAGTAGAGGAGGGGAGACTCATATGGTTTTTAAAGTATCATTTGATGTGTTTTAATCATTTGTGGTCAGTATTCTTTGTGATGGTCAAATTTGTAAATCAGTATCAATCTTTCAGAAACTAATTTTAGCAGCATATAACAAAAGCCTAAAAGTGCCATAACTTTAAATTTCATTTTTGTAATATAAACATAAAAATGTTAATCACATTGTTATTATATAAGTGAATGACCTAAAAATCTACATGGAGAATTAATGACTAAATTACACTATATCTAAGTAACAGATACTATATACCCACTTAAAATCATGATTATCAGGCTCTGGTTCCAGGTAAGATGGAGTAAGCTCATTCCTCCTTGTCTCACCCATTGAATGCAGCTAAAAATCCTAGCTGTAATACGTTGGAGCAGCTGTTTGGGGACTCTGTAAAGTAAATAGTACAGAAGAGATGAGGAAGAATACAAGAACTTGAGGTGGCTCTGAACCTGTGGCACATTTACTAGTGTCTTTTCCTTCAGTTCTCCACTACTATTGCCTAGAGTCAGATGCAACCATGGAGGTACATAGAATCACAAGGTTACTAAATAGATGCAGCTTCCTGGATCCAGAAAGTAGCAAAGGAAATTGCAGACATGAAAACTTGCAAAACCTCACTGAACTGTTTATAAACTCCAGGACTTACCCCAAGGTATGCATGTGTGGATCTGATTCTAACCAGCATAAAAAAGACTGATACATATGCCATCACCCAGGTAATATATTAGCTGCTGGATGGTCCACACACACTGACATCACTGCAAATATAAAAAAATAGCATGACAAAGAGCCCTGCAAAGAGTTTGAAAAGTAAACTAACGCATAATATAGCTCACAGTAGAACACTGTAACTTGAAACCTAAACATCATAATTGCTTACTAAACAAAAATCATCATTCATCACAGAATTTTAACAAGATCAAGTCTTAAAATATTCAAAATGTCCAGGATACCAAAAATTACTTGATATATAAAGCAGCAGGAATATCTCAACTCAGAAAAGATTATCAAAAGACAACAACACTGAGATGACAAATACTGGAATGATCTGACAAACTTTAAGGAGCTCCCACAATCATTAAAATTCCTGAAACAAGCCAGGCATCGTGGCATGCACCTGTAGTCCCAGCTACTTGGGAGACAGGTAGGAAGATCACTGAAGCCCAGAAGTGGACCATAGCCTAGGCAACTAGTGAGATCTCATCTTTTTAAAACACAAACAAAAACCACAGTATCAAAAAGAAATAGAAGATATAAAGAAGAAACAAAGAATTCAAAAGTAAATTAAGCAAAAAAAAAAAATTTTTTTTTAACACATATAGTTTTTATTGCATTTTAGGTTTGGGGGTACATGTGAAGAACATGCAAGATTGTTGCATAGGTACACACATGGCAGTGTGATTTGCTGCCTTCCTCCCCATCACCTGTATCTGGTATTTCTCCCCATGCTATCCCTCCCCAACTCCCCACCCCCCGCTGTCCCTCCCCTTTTTCCCCCCCAACAGACCCCAGTGTGAGATGCTCCCCTCCCTGTTTCCCTGTGTTCTCATTGTTCAACACCTGCCTATGAGTGAGAATATGCGGTGTTTGATTTTCTGTTCTTCTGTCTGTTTGCTGAGAATGATGGTTTCCAGGTTCATCCATATCCCTACAAAGGATGTGAACTCATCGTTTTTGATGGCTGCATAGTATTCCATGGTGTATATGTGCCACATTTTCCCTGTCCATTCTATCATCGATGGGCATTTGGGTTGGTTCCAGGTCTTTGCTATTGTAAACTGTGCTGCAATGAACATTTGTGTGCATGTGTCCTTATAGTAGAACGATTAATAATCCTTTGGGTATATACCCAGTAATGGGATTGCTGGGTCAAATGGAATTTCTATTTCTAGGTCCTTGAGGAATCGCCACACTGTCTTCCACAATGGTTGAACGAATTTACACTCCCACCAACAGTGTAAGAGTGTTCCTATTTCTCCACATCCTCTCCAGCATCTGTTGTCTCCAGATTTTTTAATGATCGCCATTCTAACTGGTGTGAGGTGGTATCTCAATGTAGTTTTGATTTGCATTTCTCTAATGACCAGTGATGATGAGCATTTTTGCATATGTTTGTTGGCTTCATGTATGTCTTCTTTTGTAAAGTGTCTGTTCATATCCTTTGCCCTCTTTTGAATGGGCTTGTTTTTTTTTTCTTGTAAATTTGTTTCAGTTCTTTGTAGATTCTGGATATCAGCCCTTTGTCAGATGGGTAGACTGCAAAAATTTTTTCCCATTCTGTTGGTTGCCGATTCACTCTAATGACTGTTTCTTTTGCTGTGCAGACGCTGTGGAGTTTGATTAGGTCCCATTTGTCTATTTTGGCTTTTGTTGCCAATGCTTTTGGTGTTTTGGTCATGAAGTCCTTGCCTACGCCTATGTCCTGAATGGTTTTGCCTAGATTTTCTTCTAGGGTTTTTATGGTGTTAGGTCTTATGTTTAAGTCTTTAATCCATCTGGAGTTAATTTTAGCATAAGGCGTCAGGAAGGGGACCAGTTTCTGCTTTCTGCACATGGCTAGCCAGTTTTCCTAACACCATTTATTAAACAGGGAATCCTTTCCCCATTGCTTGTTTTTGTGAGGTTTGTCAAAGATCAGATGGTTGTATATGTGTTGTGTTGCCTCGGAGGCCTCTGTTCTGTTCCATTGATCTATATCTCTGTTTTGGTACCAGTACCATGCTGTTTTGATTACTGTAGC
>PVKV010038220.1:0-14093 GCA_004027835.1 Alouatta palliata
TTTCTTTCTAGGTCTCTAAGAATTTGTTTTAGAAACAAATTCACTGAATCTGAGTTCTCAGTGCTGGAAGCATTTATATTTAGGATACTCATTGAACTGAACACTTTATCATTATGGAATACTCTTCTTTGTCTTCTTTTTGGTTGTTGTTGGTATAAAGTCTGTTTTGTCTGAAATTAAAATAGCAACCCTTGCTTGCTTTTGTTTTACATTTTTCATGGTAGATATTTCTTTATTCTTTTACTTTCAGCCTACGGGTGTCATTGCATATGTGATGGATCTCTTGAAAACAGCATGTCAGTGGGTCTTGCTTTATTCAGTTTGCCATTCTGTGCCTTTTATGTGTGGCCTTTAGACCTTTTACATTTAAGGTTAATATTGATATGCACAGATTTGATCCTGTCATCATGTTTTTAGCTGGTTGTTACACAAACTGGATTATATAGTTTCTTTATGTCAGTAGTCTATGTACTTAAATGTGTTTCTGTGGTTACTGGTAATAGTCTTTTGTTCCCATGTTTAGCATAACTGAAAGATCTCTTGTAAGGTAGGTCTGATAGTAGTGAATTCCCTTAGCATTTGCTTATCTGAAAAGGATCTTATTCCTCCTTTGATTATAAAGCTTACTTTGGCTAGATATAAAATTATTGATTAAAATTTCCTTCTTTAAGAATGCTGAATATAGGCTCCTGGTGTCTTCTGGCTTCTATAGTACCTGCTGAAAGGTCTGTTGTTAGCCTGATGGGGTTCCTTTTTAGGTAACCTACCTCTTCTCTCTAGCTATTTTTATTATTTTTTCTTTCAGTTGACCTTGGAGAATCTGATAAATATGTGTCTTGGGGATGGACATCTTGTATAGTATCTCACAGGGGTTCTTTGCAATTCCCGAATTAGAATGTTGAACTCTAGCAAGGTTGGGAAATTTTCATGGACAGTACCCTCAAATATGTTTTCCAAGTTGCTTGCTCTCTCTTTCTCTGTTTCAGGGATGCCAATGAGTCATAGAATTGGTCTCTTTACATAATCCCATATTTCTCTGAGGTTGTGATTATGCTTTTTTATTCATTTTTATCTGATTGAGTTGGTTCAAAGATATGGTCTTCAAGTTCTGAGATTCTTTCCTCAGCTTGGTCTATTCTGCTGTTAACACTTCTGATTGTATTATGAAATATTTGTAGTGAGTTTTTCAGCTCTATCAGATGAGTTTCAATCTCAAACTGGTGATTTTGTCTTTCACTTCTTGTATCATTTAAATAAATTCCTTACATTCCTTTGATTGGGTTTCAACTTAGTCCTGAAACTTGGTAATCTTCCTTCCTATCCCAATGCTGAATTCTATGACTGTCATTTCATCCTGATTAAGAACCGTTGCTGGGGAGTTAGTGTGGTCATTTGGAGGTAAGGAGACACTCTGGTTTTTTGAGTTGCCAGAGTTCCTGTACTGGTTCATTCTCTTCTGTGTGGGCTGATGTTCCTTTAATGTTTGAAGTTGCTGTCCTTTGGATTGGAATTTTTACTTTTATATTCTTTAATTCCCTTGAGGGTTGACTATGGTATAAAGTGAGTTAAGTGAACTGGGTTCATCTCTGGAAATTTTCAGGGGGCCAAGGCTCAGCTCAGCACTTCTGGGCTGTGTGCTCTTACCCTGGAAGGTGGTACCAGGCCTCCAGATTTGTTTTCTGGTCCCTCAAAATTAAGTACCCCCCACTGCAGTGGAGGAGCCAAGGTGTTCCCAGTCCACTGGCAGCAACACTCCAATGGGGAGGTGTCAGCCAAAGCACTTCAGTAGAAGTGACGGTAGGGTCCACAATGGCTGTCATTCTAATAAAAATAAACCTTTTCCATTATTTGTGCATAAAGATAACATTTTGCTTTATGCTTTCTTATTCAAAGTTAAAAACTTATCACAGCCTCATTGCCTACATTAACATTTCTCTTGACCTTGTGACTAAGGTTTATTCACTTTGTTTAGGTAGAGTGGTAGCCCAACTCATAAAGTCTTAGCAGACTTCCCTCAGCTCACACCATATAGGGTCATTGAGAAGAGCGTTGTTAGTATAGAACAACACACGGAACTTCTAAGAAAACAATATCATTGCCTATAAAATCCTTTGTTGGCTACTTCCCCAGAAAATCTTTAAACTCTGCTATTAACTAAATCTAGCTACTGACTGAGGGAAGCAGTCTACCATGAGCCCTATATAGTTCTGAAGGTTCTTGCTGTGTGTGTCAAGAATGCAAGTCTCCTTACTTCACATCAATTAGGATAATTAATATCAAATGAACAGAGAATAACAAGTGCTGGTGAAGATACGGAGAAATTAGAGACTTTATGATTACTGGTGGGAATGCAAAATGATAGAATTGCTGCAGACCAGAGTATGGTGGTTCCCCAAGGAATTAAACATAGAATTATCATATGACCCAGCAATTCCTCCAAAATTAATTGCAAGCAAGGATTCAAATATTTACCCATCAACATCCATATTAGATATTTGTACATCAACATTCATATTAGCATTATGCGCAATAGCCAAAAGTAGAAACAACCCAAATGTCAATTGACAGATAAAGAGATAAAATATGGCATAGACTTAGAATAAAACATAATTCACCTTTAAAAAGAAAGGAAATTCTGCCACATGCTACAATATAGATAAATCCGAAAGACTTTATGCTAAGTAAAATAAGGTAGACACAAATGGATATATATTATATGAATACACTTATAAGAGGTACTCAGAGTAATCCAATTCATAGAAACAGAAAGTAAAATGGTCATTGAATGGGGCTGGGGGAAGTAGGGAATTGACAATTAGTGTTATTAATGGGTACATCAGTTTTGCAAGATGAAAAACATTTTGGAGATGGATAGTGGCGACGACGGCACAACAATGTGTGCTTGCCACGAAATTCTACACTTAAAAATCATCAAAATGGTAACAATTCATGTTATGTTTATTTTATCACAGTAGAAAATTTGAGATACAAGTTATAGACAAATAGGAATAAATACCTATGTCAAAAAAAGAAAAAAAGATTAAATGCAAGGCTCTGAATGCTCTTTTCCCATACCATTTCTCTAGGTTGTGTTTCTAGCAGCAACCTTGAGAAGTGAAATAATGTTTCCCTTTGGAACATCAAGCAGACTTGTCTACTGCTTAATGTAAAAGCAGTACATTCCTCAAGCTCAGTGTTTCTTTGCTGCAATATAAATTTATTACAGCATGTTCATTTTTGACTTGGGTTCCTCTGCTTTATCCTTGTGAGATTTGGAGAACAAAGTTGACTGATACAGCATGACACACTCATGCTGGCAATGCCATGAAAATAAAATGTTTGTCTCTGACCCAGGACTCTTGTGTCTTCCACCGATTCATGAAACAGTAACAGGCTAACTTATTAGCTTATAAGTGGGGTAAAGTCTCAAACAGACACTGCATTTCCTTGTTAATATAGGTGACTGTTATTTGTATCTACTAACCATTGAAACTTTAATCATGCACTTTTGTGACTAGATTAATGTTCCTCTACAGAACCTTGATGTAATATTAAAGTGATCCAGGTATACGTTTTCAATGTAGAATATAATTTTTGGATATCTGTTATAGAGTTTACCTTTTTACCAATGTTTAATTCTTCTCAGATGGTTAGACTGATAGGTCTAGTATAAGCACGCAGCCTTGCTATAGCTTTAAGACTTAGCTACCACGAGTAGAGTAGATATTCCTCTGAGATTTTTTTTATGAATCTAACATGCTAATGTTAGATTAACAAAGGAATTTTATCATTTCATTACTTCAGTCAAACACTGAAAATGATTAATGACTTTGAAGGCAATGCAATATTCAAAATGAATCTTGGTTATTAAAATTATAGGTTGTAATTTAGTTGATACATTAAAAACCAAAAAGAATTTTCTAGATGACTATTGTATAAAAGTAGAAGCCATTTGTTTTTATCAGCTGCTAAAATCAATTGCTCAAACTGATTTTATTAATCTAAAATACTTATTCAATTTTCAAGAAAATTGCAAAGAAAACTTTCTGGAAATGCCCTATTTATACTTAGCATAACCAAGGATCAGTTACCAATGTATAAAGTTTTAAAAGTCATTTAGCAAAGAAGAAACTTTTCCTTTTAACTGAAGCTTTCATTTGATCTAAAGTTGTACTCCTAGATAAAATGTTAATGTGACCTAGTCCCAAATTTCTCATAAACTCTCATTTTGTAAATGTTACAAGAAGGCATGTGAATCTTGGCTTGAATTCTCCTCTGACAGATTCCATATCATTGAATTTGTATCCTGTCAAGTATTTACAAAGCTAATATATGTGCAGAGTCATGTGCACAATTAATACAAAACGCATTTCCAAGAGGGATATGATTGTACGCATCCCTCCAAGGGAATGAGTTTATCAGAAGAAACACCACTCAGCATTAGGACTATGCTATAAAAAGTCATTTTGATTATTTTCATCACAAAGAATCTGTTTAAGGTCTATGAAAAACACTAGAGAAGACATGGTTCTAAGGATAAAAGTGTTTAGGGTCTTATAATCTGGACATCCATACCCATGTTAAATCTGACCCAGAGGCTTAGTAAAAAGCCTTCAGAAGCAGACAACTTCCAGTAGACATATTCCTCAAAGATTCTATAGATCAAGAAGATGACGTTAAAAGTATAATCAGTCATCTGTAACTTTCACTAAAGATATTTGAGGTAAAACTTCATGATCAGAAAAACATGCCCTCATTTTGATTCTGTTTATCACTTGGATATGCTGCCTTTTCTCACTGTTTTCATTTTGTCTTAGTTCAAGGTATTAGGCTACGAAAATTGAAATCCTAGTCATTTTTCTGATTTTCTTGACTAATTTCCTTCTGATAAACCCTGTGAACTCATTGCAACTTTCCAGAATATTACTAATGTTAAAACATCTAGATGTTATGGCTAAACTGCAGATCCTCAAAATTAGCTGTAGTTGCTGATATTTCTTACAGCCTCATGAGAAAGATAATGGAATATGGAATTAATGATAAATTATGACCAATTATTTTCTCATAAAGCTACATAGAAATCATTGCATGATTTTTCTAAACTTTGTCCTTTTATTCTGAATACAAAATTAATTAAATTCAGGTGGCATTTGATAAATAATAGTGACTATGAAAAACATACTTGTGTCTCCACAATATATACTCTTAGAATTATGATTCTTATGAAGAAATCATGACTTTTCTATAATCATATTTAAACCTAACCATTGTTTTGGACACCATTTTCTGGCCTTTCCATATACTGAAACAAACCATTCAGTTCCTCATATTTTATTGAATCAATGTGGTAATTTATACAGAGGGACTCAAGACATCAGAATTTACCATATATATGTACATGTATACATATATGCTTCATTTTGTGTGTGCATGTGTGAGTGTGCTTGTGTGTATGTGTGTGTGTGTGTAGGTATTTCTACCTCATCCAAGTTGTTTCCCAACTAACATATGTGATCCAAAATTTATCCTTGATTATAGTCTATGTAGTAAACAAAGCACCTCAGGTTTTAGAAACTCAACAGAATAGCAGCAATGTATTGACTACGATAGTCCTAAATAATAAATAATTGGCAATTTAATGTCCTTCCAAGAGAAAATCTTTGTAACACCTAAAATATCTTGAACCTGAATAAACACTAGGTAAGTAAGATTGATTCAATTGATCTTGGGGGTTATTTTTCTTGTTAAGCTAAACCCAAGAAAAACTTAGATACTAAGTGAACTCCAAATTTTTCTTAAAATGCTTGGGATTATTCCCAAACTTTTAATCTTTTTAACCCTCCCATTATCTTGATTCTTATATCTTGCTTCACAGCCATAACCCTGACCTGACATTCAACTCATAATACAATGTTGAAGAAAAAAATAAGACCTCTATAGGAAAAATCTGTTCATCTAGGAGCTGGATTTTAACCAAAGAAAACAGGGATATAAGTCATATTTTAAAGGGATATTATGCAATCTGTTTTAATTGTGTGCAGAGTGACAATAGAAGAAGTGACACATAATACCTGCACACAGCGTGTCCCAACAGAACTGTCAAGTTTTTTCAGATAATCTAGAAATAACTGAAAGTTTTCTCTGTTGACTGTCCCAGAGACTGAACCCTTAGTGTCCCTCATGTCAGTCAGTATACTCAGGAATAAGAAAACTAAATTCACTTTTCAGACTGACTTGTTTAATGCCCCTGCCCTTCTGTTTTTTACATTCAGTTTTTATCTCTGTTTGATGATAACAATCTATTGATTGTTCTTCCACATATATTCAACTTGCTTGTTAATAACTGAACTGACTTGGAGTTATTTTTGACAACATAAAAATGTAGTGTACAATACAGCTGCATTTAAAATCAATAAGACAAGTGTAGTCTATTTAATTTTTATTTGGGGACAAATTTCTGTGTTTTTTTTTGTTTTGATAAAACTAATATTAGACTTCAACACCCTGCAATTTAGATATATAAACTGAAGGTGAATTTTATAATTTTACATATATTTGTTTAGAAGAAAACAGAAAAATATAATAAAGTTCTAATACAAATTATAAATCTTCATGTTATCTGTCCTACCAATTAGAAAAAAGTCATAACATTAAAAGGGATGTTGAGTGGAGGACGGCCTCAATACATTCTGCTAAAATGTGTGTCGAAGACAAAATGGTAGCTAAAGAAAGAGATAAAAAGGGTTACTGTATATAATGAAGGACAACTTACAGCATTTAATAATAGATTTAATCTGAGAAATCACACATCAAAGTTAAGATTTATATTCACAAACTTGATGATCAAAGGTATTGTGAATTTCACTCTATTTGAATATAATGGCAGAGTTAAGAGATTATAAACCAGACTGAAATATTACTTAAATATGACTGTGTGCCAACTGCATGCAAATAGCAGTTATTTTTTACATTCCTCTTTTTTATTTTTTTAAGGCCAGAAATTAAATATTTATACATGTAAGAACTTGCTCTTTTCCCTTAACTATCCAAGAGTATTTTTATCTGGTTTTATTAGAATAATACAGCATCTGGGAAGAAAGATACAGCCAAGCACCCAAAACTGGCAGTCAAGATGGAGAATATCTCCAAGGCAACACGGTTGCCTGCCCTGTGGTGCTATGTTACACAGGTAGGAAGGTAATCCAAACAGTACATAACATCATCATGCTGAAAATCAAGAACTTCACTGAAGGTGCCAGGTAGGCTCCTGGCGAGGAAAGCCAAGATGAAGCTCCTCGGTGCCGAAAAGGTCAAGAACCCCAGAGCAGAGTGGAAGGCAAAGACAGAGACCTGAAGGCACTCAATGATGAGGTATTCATGCTCAGAGTATAGGATCGATATTAACAAACAGAGGAGAGATTCTAAGTCAAATTACAGAGACTTAGTTGGATAAGAAAACAAATAAAAATAACTGTGCTAAATACTCCTGGTATCCAAAAACACCTTGGCTTTCTCCCTGATACTGTAGCCTTACAGGCTATAAGCACAGTGATAGATTTAGCTAATGTAGTTGAAACAACCACAGTAAATATGATTCCAAACGTTATCTGTCAGAAGATACAAGTGACTGTGCTTGTACAGCCAGTGAAGAGCAAGGAGCAGAGGAAAACAGAGAGATGTAGCTTAGAGTCTTGACTATGGGCGTGTGTATGTGCTTCCAAAGACCACAAGAATCATGGCTACATTAGTCCTTTCTCACACTGCCGATAAAGAACATACCTGAGACTGGATAATTTATAAAGGAAAAGAGGCTTAATAGACACACAGTTCCACGTGACTGGGGAGGCCTCGCAATCATGGCTGAAGGTGAAAGGCTCGTCTTAACATGGTGACAGACAAGAGAGAATGAGAGCCAAATGAAAGGGGAAACCTTTTAATAAAATTATCAGATCTCGTGAGGCTTATTCACCACCACGAAGATAGTGTGGGAGAAACCGCAACCACGATTCAATTATCTCCCACCGAGTCCCTCTCATAACACATGGGAATTATGGGAGCTACACAATTCAAGATCAGATTTGGGTAGGGACACAGCCAAACCATATCAATGGCTGTGAGGACAGAGAAACAGAGAGCTATGCTGGCCAATGCTGCCCCCAGTACATCTTCAAAATCCAGGAGGTCACAAACTCTGTGAGGTAGCGATCTCTCTCACTGAATGCTGGTTGTCTGGACATTTCGTGCATCCCCTGGAATCCGATTTTAAAAAGTCAAAAGCTTATTGTCTCAAGTTCTGAAATGCTTCCTTTTTTCACAGGACTAAACAATGATAACATTAGTCATCTTAAAGCACATTGTTCATGTATTCACCATAATTAACACAATTATGAGATGCTACAAATGAACGAATTCCAGTTTAGCAGTATTTATCCCCTTGTCATTTATATGAAGAAAGATGATGTTTTCTCATCTTCGACATAGATGTCCATGCTACTCCTATTTTATCTCTGATGATGAGACCATTACAATCTTTAAGACATCTCAAATATCTATTTTCCAGGCTAAGCCTTAAATGTATTCATTTATACAAGAAAACTTTAACTGAGAACCTATGGTGAGCCAGACCTTTAGTTGAATTCTAGACACATTGCAATCACCAAGGCATATTACTTTTTTTTAATTAAAAAAAAAACACTCAAAACTCCATTAGATTGGCCATGAGATATTAAGTTGCACTGGTCCAGAATCCGGGCATTACCCATGATTTTTACTTCACACACACACACACACACACACACAAATCACATCTAATACATCAGTGAATCCTCTTGACTCTCCCATCAAAATATTTCCTAATTCTAATCACTTCTTGTCACTTCCACTTGGCCATTCTGATCTAAAACAATGTAATCTCTATCTAGATTATTGTAATACACCCAAGTGGCCTTCCTACTTCCAATCCCTGAGTCAACTTCAGTCTATTTTGCACAAAGCAGGCAGTTACTCTTTAAAAATCAAATCAAAGCAATGGCTTTTAACTACACTTAAAATTAAATCAAAATCTTTACAATGTTTCTAAATCTCAGACCTCAGTTCCTACCACAATTTCTTTTAACTGTATTTTCCAACCATCCACATTTGCTGCCTTGATTTACTTTCAACTTCACAAACTCCTGCCCCAGGGGCTTTGAACTTTTGGTTCTTCTGTCTTGAATATACTTTCCTCAGAATTTAACAAGACTCATTTGCCTACTGATAGTTTTGATATTTGTTCCCTTCATATCTCATTATGAAATTTGATCCCTAATGTTTAAGGCAGGGCCTAATGGGAGGTATTTGGATCATAATGGTCGATTCCACCTGGATGGCTTGGTGCCTTCCCTGCAGTAATGAGTGAGTTCTTGCTCCATTAGTTCATGAGAAAGCAGGCACTGTTCTACTTATCAGAGCATTAAAATGTATTACATGAATGATCAAAGGAATGATAAGTGAGGGAAAGAATGGTACTTTGTAGGTCTAAACCAAATTCTAACCAATTTTTCTATTAATGGGGAAGCTGAAGAACAGCTAGAGACAAATTGTTGACCTGTCTTATTGGAAATCTCACCCTCTGGGTACTGAATGCAGTTAAAAGAACACACAGCTTCTCCTTCCTGTGGGATTTTTCTAAGTCCTGATCCATACCTCTGGCTGCACACAGAGTAGGGAGCCTGAAGAAAAGAAATTGGGGGTATGTGTTCCTAACATATTTAGAACAGATAAATTATAAAATCCTGAAAAGTAATAATATTGTGTTAATTTAAATATGATGTGTAATGCCTTTTAGAACTATCTGAAACATGCATACTAGAAAATAAAATTAAGTAGAAAGAAAAGCAATGTTTTGACAAAAATAAAGTCACATTTTTGCATTAAAGGCAAATATCCAAATAATCTAAATTATATCTGCACAAAATGAATAAGCAAAGTGATTGAAAGCCATATATTGATTAATTGTCCAAAGTATGTATAATGATGCTATCTCTAGTATGATAACATTTACAGTGTTACACGTATCTGGGCACTCAAGATATTTTATTTTAAAAACTAGCCCAGACTTCTCCTACTGGAGATAATTAGATCAGATATGCAGAATACAAAACGCTTAGAATTGGTAGATAAATACAACAAAAGCTTATAAAAATATAACCTAGCTCCAATAATATATGATAAACCTCAGGAAAAATAAAAATAAGGAACAGAAACTCAGAACGGGAAAGCTGCTCTGCAAGCAAAAGCTGCCCTCACAACGTTTGCTAATTAAGATGATCAAGGTCACTTGGGATTTAATGACCAAAACTGAGGAGACAGGAGACAAGACCTTAGGCCTGAGACAATCCATAGAGCTACAACTATTGAAGGCCCACTTTCATGGGTAAATGATCTTCTAGGGAAAAGAAAAAACAAATCTTCCTGCCAGTGAAAGGAGATAAGTTCTCAGCCTCAGTTTGGAGTCTGGATGGCAAAAGAAAAAAATGTCTCTTCTGAGAAATTTTTATTCAAAAACTTGTCTTCATACTGGTTTGGGATTCAATTTTAAATGTATTTTCATCATCAAGGAAAACTTTAAGTGCCTAAATTAAATGTCTGATTATTAACAACTCAGGTGCTTGGATGAAACATAGACAACCCTATAAGTGGGATTAACCCTCAAAATATTTATTACTCACCATATAGTTATACAGACACTAAGACCGAATGAACATGTAAACCACACAATGAAGAGTCAACAAAATACAACCAGAAAACATTTTAGACCTTATAATTGTCAGATATAGGATACAAAATATGTACATGCTTAAACTCTTTAAGGAAACAAATCTCAATCTCATGTTGAATTGGAGGAGGGGCCTGGTGGGAGGTGACTGGATCATGGGGGTGGATTTCTCTCTTGCTGTTCTATGATAGTGGATGAGTTCTCATGAGATCTGATGGTTTAAATGTGTGTGGCACTTCCCTGTTTCCTCTCTGTCTCTTCTGCCACCATGTGAAGAAGGTTCTTGCTTCCCCTTCCCCTTCTGCCATGATCGTAAGTTTCCTGAGGCCTCCCTGTCATGCTTCCTGTTAAGCCTGTGGAACATGAATCCAATCCATATCACGATAATAATTTAAAATAGAGCTAGGAATAGAGCCACAAGATATACATCAGATCCGTGTGATTTTATATCCAAATAACAGCGTTCAAGAAATAGTAAATTTTCATCTTTTAATAAATTAGAAAAAGACTTTTCGATTTAAGAAGCTAGCATACCATTGATAACAAAACAAATCATACATGGGAAAGTAAAATTAGAGAACATTTCCACTTAGGAATATGGATATAAATACTGCAATCATGGATACATGACATTATAAATTTGTCAACACCCATAAAACTCTATAACACAGACTGAAACCTAATGTAAAGTATGGATTTCAGCTAATAATAGTATATCAATATTGGTTCACTGAACCCTAATGCAAAGTATGCATTTTAGTTAATAATGAAGTATCAATGTTGGTTCATCAATTGTAACACATGCACCACCCTCATGAAGTGTTAATAAATCGAAACCATAGAGAAATGGGGAAAAGGGGAGATATATATATAAACTCTTTGTACTTTCTCTTCAAATTTTTAAAAGTCTGACACCATTCTAAAAATAATGTGTATTTAAAAAGTATGATCAATTTCAGTTTATCCTAGGGAACCAAGAATAAGTTAATAAGTGTATATATATATATACATATATATATATATATACACACACACAGGCACACATTTAATAAGCTATACTAACAAATTATCACAGAAAATCATATGCATTTTAATAGACACCAAACTGACTTGCAATTTATTTTTAAAAGTCTGAGTAATCTAAGAGTACAAGTGAAGTTACTATCAGAAATGTACAGAAAGCATGAAGGTAAAATATAAGAATATTTCATTTGAAAGGGTTATGATATGCATAAAGGTGAAAATTGAGCTCCTACAAAATGACATAAGGACTTGAAATAAAGACATAAAACTTTCTATTTAGTGTTAGCATAATTGACTATAATAACCAAGGCAATCTTAATTATAAGAATTAGGAAGATAACAGAAATCCAGAATATAAAAAATATTATTTTTATGTAGAAATAAGAACATTTAATTTTAGAAATATATTACCTAATACACTTGTTACATGTGTAGTGATAAAATAATAAAATAAATTTTAAAAGAAATATATTATTTAATAAGATACAAAAATCTGAGAACCAATACCATATTGTGGTTAAAACCTGGGATTTTGACAGGAACTCCTTTGGCTGAAATTGTGACTCATCACTAACGGTGTAATGGTGAATAAGTTACTTAGCTTTTCTGTGCATTCCGTTTCTCATCTGAAAAAACTACTAATGAGATCTGACTCATAGCAGTGTTCTGAGTAATATAATTGACATACATGAAACTACTAAAACAATGCTTGGCACATAGTTAATGACTATTCACTACCATTATTACCATCATTGTTGTCATTTTTACTATGCAATTTAATGTTTGTTCTTTGTATGATATGCAATGAATAAGAAATATTAAAAGGCAGAAGTGTGTATATGTGAGATACACATATCAACTATATAAAGGGTTCAAATCAGATGAAATTACCTGCATGAAACAACTCTATTCTGGTATCCATACTCAGTAAAAAGCTATCTTTGAAATTGTGACTAACTTCTGGAAACAACAGAGGCCCATTTGATCCTTTCCTCGTGTATGGAAAATCTTGACCACATGGAAAACACATTTTCCTAGCTTCACTTGTTGGAGGCCATCAGGCAAATTACAATAATTCAGAATATCGTACTGTGAAACAGAGTTTCTATTCTAATCCGGTACTTGGTCACCAGCACTGGTCATAAATTCAGTGGTCCTTAAGAGAGTAAAGCTAAAAGCGATGCATCAGGGAGTAATAATTAAAAAAAAGATGCATTATGCTATGAAACATTAACTGAAGTGTTGCTCCTCCCTGATCCTTGAAGACAAAAAGCTCAAATTCAACTTTATACTTTGATGAAAATAAAGACAAATGTGGTTTCGATTTTTTTTTCTTTTTTACTTTTGTGTGTGTCTGTGTGTGTGTGTGATGGAGTCTCACTCTGTTGTCCAGGCTGGGGTGCAGTGGTGCCATCTCGGCTCACTGCAACCTCTACCTCCCAGGTTCAAGTTATTCTCCTGTCTCAGCCTCCCAAGTAGCTGGAACTACAGGTGCCCGCCACCACACCTAGCTAACTTTTGTATTTTTCGTAGAGACGGGGTTTCACCATATTGATCAGGCTGTTCTTGAACTCCTGACCTCAGGTGATCCACCCGCCTTGGCCTCCCAAAGTGCTGGGATTGTATACAAGTGTGAGCCACTGCACCCAATTGCTTTCAAATTTTTGATGACCAATTTAAAGGCAGGGTGTAAGAATTTTACTGTCTCTGAATATGAGTTTTTCTCATTCATAAAATAGAAATAGCAATTCATATCTCTTAATGTTATTTTGAATTAAATGAGAAAAATATAATCATTTATGCTGGACCCAAAGTAAAGGCTCAAAACTAATTTCTTTTCCCCAGTCATTTCTAGACCATCAACATCATAGGTAAAAAAAAAAAAAAAAAATTAAATCAGATTGAAAATGAGTGTTGGTAATGTGGGACAAATATATAATCTTAGATCAAATATGACAAACTTTCTTCTACACAGAGATACCTATGTGATGAACATTTACACACACATGTTCACATATACACACGTCAAAGCTGAAAACTCTCCGGATTATATATGGTTTCTCATTGTTAAAGCAAGTAGACATAAACATATTCAGAATTTATATTCAGAATATAAAATTTCAATGTGTTTTGCCTGAGTTATTATACACGTTTTGAGAAAATCGCAGTTATGACTCTGTATTTCAAGAATCTATGGGCTCCAGGGCCTAGAATGCCCTAGTGGAAATCATTACCTGCCATGCATGAAACACCAGTGCATCTGCGTTTTCCTCGTATCCCACTGTGTTTCTAAAAGCAGCGCTTAGCGTAGCAC
>PVKV010038221.1:0-14086 GCA_004027835.1 Alouatta palliata
CGGGGCACCGGTGTGCGAGTGGGCGGTGGGCGGAGCGGGGAGGCACAAGAGGCGCGCCGCGGAACAGAGAGCGGGCCTGCCTGGGGACCGGGCCCGGTGTTTCGCGGGCAAAACGTCTCTCTGCCCACCCTCCTGAAGTACGCGGGGTGGCGTGGGGGGAGGGCTGCGAGGAGGGATGAGAGCTCTGCCTGGGCTGGTCTCGGAAGCGCAGCGGGCTGCCTGCACACCGGCGCATGCGCAGTAGACGGCCCACCTCCCGGGCCCTGGGCGGGCTCTGGGTTCTCCAGGATGCTCAGGGAAGAATGCCAGCACAGCCCTGCCCCGTGTGTAGTCTCTCACGGGGCGGACCCGGAACTTGGGGATCCCATTCCTGTCAGCGTGGGGGCTAGACTCGCCTCTGGAAGCCGAGCCAGAGAGAAGAACAGAACTACTTTATATTCGTATGGAACCATTAAAAAACCTTTATAGCTAAGAAAGCGCTAAGTGAAAAGAACGAAAAAAAGAAAAAGAAAGAAAGAAAAAGGAAGGAAGGATGGAAGAGAATGAAAGAAATAAATTGGAAAATTTGTTACATGTATACCATGGAATACTATGCAGCCAGAAATAAGTTTATGTCCTTTTCAGGAACATGGATGAAGGTGAAAGCCATCCTCCTCAGCAAACTAACACAGGAACAGAAAAGCCAACTTTGCATGTTCTGTCTCAGATGTGAGAGCTAAAAATGAGAACACATGGACGGACACAGAAAAGGGGAAAACTCAACCTCCACCTTCTGGGTTCAAGCCATTCTCTTGTCTCAGCCTCTTGAGTAGCTGAGATTAAAGGCATGCATCACCATGCCCAGCTAATTTTGTGTTTTTAGTAGAGACAGGGTTTCTCCATGTTGATTAGGCTTGTCTCAAACTCCCGAACTCAGGAGGCTGAGGTGGGAGAATCCCTTGAACTCAGTAGCTGGAGGCTGCAGTGAGCTGAGATCACACCACTGCACTCCAGCCTGGGCAACAGAGTGAGACTCCATCTCAAAAAAGAAAAACACAAAAGAGAAAAAAGAAAGAAGAAAGAAAGAAGGAAAGAAAAGAAAGAAAGAGAAAGGAAAGAGAGAGAGAGAAAGAAAGAAAGAGAGAGAAACTATAAAATTTTTAGAAATGGTTGTAAAGCTTTAATTGCATAGCAGATTTCTGGAAGTCAGTTTCCAGAATCCAAGGCTAATGCCTAAGAATTGTATACATTTCTTTCTGTATCGATTATGTAATTTAGGTTTCCCAAAGGAAACGGGAAAAGATAAAACATGAAGAACAGTTACATAGCACACAATTATGATAATGGCAATCATGAAAAGAAAAATTTCAAAGACAGTGTAGACGAGAATTTGGATTAACTGGAACCAGAAATATAAAATGGTACAGTAACTTTGGAAAACAGTGTAGTGGCTTATTATAAAGTTGAACATACACTGATTATGTTACCAAGACATCCCACAGCTACATCATTACTAAAGCAAACTGAAACTAATGTTGAAAGGAAACCTTTTTGTGGTTGTCTATTGCTCACTTTATTTGTAATTGCAAAAACTGGATGTAAACCACCTGCTTCTCAACAGGTGAATCAAAAAACCAAATACAGTGCATCCACACAATAAAATCCAAGTTGTCAGTTAAAAAAACAAACTATTGATCAACATCACAGTATAGATGAGTCACAAATGCAATTCTTTAGGTGAAGAAAGTAATATCTGCATCTATCGAGAGAATTTTTTGTCTTTGTCTTTAGTTCTCTTTAAGGGATGAATAACATTTATTAATTGTTGTATGTATGTTTAACCAACCTTGCATCCCAGGCTACAAATTGTATAATCCAATTATATGGCATTGTAGAAAAAAAACTATAAGGATTAATAATAATCAGGCCAGTCATAATGTCAGCACTTTGGGAGCCTGAGGTGAGAGGATTGGTTGAGCCCAGCATTTGAGACCAGCCTGGGCAATATAGAAAGACTTCCCTACAAAAGGAGAAGAATCAAAAGAGAGTAATCACTGATTGCCAAATAGATGAGTGTAGAGTTAACTATAAATAGAAAGCATCAGATAATTTTGGGATCAATGAAACAGTTCTGTGTGGTACTGTGAAGATGGCTGTGTGACTCTAGACAGCTTTCAAAACTTATGGAACTGTACATCACAGAGAAACAGATCAGATGAGGTCAGGAATTGTAGACCAGCCTGGGCAACATGGCGAAACCCCGTCTCTACCAAAAAATACAAAAATTAGTCAGGTGTGGTGGCAAGCACCTGAAATCCCAGCTGCTTGAAAGGCTGTGGCAGGAGAATTACTTGAACTTGAGAGGAGGATGTTAGTGAGCTGAACTACTGCACTCCAGCCTGGGTGATAGAGTGGGACCCTGTGTCAAAAGAAGTCAACTCAATTTATTTTAAATATACAATAAAAGGAATTTAGCTTCTATTGTAGAAGTGTCACTCTCCAGGATTTCAAGGGTCTAGGGCAGCTGCTTTAGTAGTGCCATCTACGGAGGTGCACGGGCTTTGGAGTCACACAGAGTTGATCCTGAGTCTCAGCCCAGCCACTTAGTAGCTGTGTGTCTTTGGACAAGATTCTTGATGTGAAAAAGTTCTAGAAGCCACATGTGCCACAAAAAAAAAAAAAAAAAAAGCCAGAATGATTTCAAAAATGGTAACAATTTTTAGTTTTTTTCTGTATCCACGCCCATTGCCAGGTGCTTTTAAAGCAGTTCCTATCAAGATCCAGAACGTTTTCCAAACTCTAGATTTTGCCAGCCTTATTGACTCAGGGCAGTAGAAATATGTGAACATGACAATGTGCTAGTTTGGGGCCTCCACTGAAAAAGTCTTGAATGCTTCTGTTTTTCTTTCAGAGATCTTTCACCTCTCTGGTTAGCTGTACTCCTGGATGTGCGTGTGTGTGTGTGTGTGTGTGTGTGTGTGTCTGACAGTTGTGAAGGGTATTGTGTTTTTGATCTGGTTTTTGACTTGAATGTCGTTAATATACAGAGATTATACCAATTTTTATACATTTATTTTGTATCCTGAAATTTTGTTGAAGTGGTTTGTCAGTTTAAAGAGCTTTCTGCAGAGACTATAGGGTTAACTAGATACAGAATTATGTCATCCTCAAATAGGGATAGTTTGAGTTCCTCCTGTTGGAATGTTTTTGAATTTTGTCTCTTGTTTGATTGCTCTGGCCAGACTTCCAAGTCTATGTTAAATAGGAGTGGAGTGAGGAGGTATGCCAGTTTTCAAGGAAGAATGCTTTCAGCTTGTGTCCACTCAGAATGTTTGCTTTGGATTTGTCATAGATAACTCACTATTTTGAAATATGTACCTTAAATACCTAGTTTGTTGAGGATTTTATTTTATTTATTTTTGAGATAAATAAAATAAAATATTTTGTCTCGCACTGTCACCCAGGATGGAGTGCAATGGCACAATCTTGGCTCACTGCAACCTCCACCTGCCAGGTTCACACAATTCTCTTGCCTCAGCTGCTCAGTAGCTGAGATTACAGGCACACACCACCACACCCAGCTAGTTTATCTTTGTATTTTTAGTAAAGACAGGATTTTACTCTGTTGGCCAGAATGGTCTTGAACTCATGACCTTGTGATCCATCCGCCTTAGCCTCTCAAAGTGCTGGGATAAAGGTGTGAGCCACAGCGCCCAGCTTGTTGAGGATTTTAAATATGAAAGGTGATAAATTGTATTTATCTGCATCTGTTGAGAGAATTTTTTTGGTCTTTGTCTTTATTTCTCTTTATGTGATGAACAACATTTATTAATTGTTGTATGTTTAACCAACCTTGCATCCCAGGGATAAAGCCTACTTGATTATAGTAGAGTAACTTCTTGATGTGCTGCTGTATTCGGTTTGCCAGCATTTTGTTGAGGATTTTTTAAATCAATGTTTATCAAGAATATTGGTCTGAAGTTTTCTATTTTTTATTTTATCTATTCCAGGTTTTGGAATCAGAATGTTGCTGTTTCTATATAATGAGTTGAGGAGGAATCCCTTCTTCTCAATTTTTGGAATAGTTTTAACAGAAATGGTACAGGCACTTCTTTTTACATCTGTGAGAACTCAGCTGTGAATTTGTCTAATCCTGGGCTTTATTTTGGTGGGTAGGCTATTTATTACTTATTCAATTTTAGAACTTGTTATTGGTCTATTCAGGAATTTAATTTCTTTTTTGTTCAGTCTTCGGAGAATGTATTTGTCCAAAATTTTTTCTATTTCTTTTAGATCTTCTAGTTTGTGTGCAGACAGATGTTCATAGTAGACTTCAATAGTTATTTGTATTTTTGTCGGGTCAGCGGTAATTTCTCTTTTGTCATTAACTGTGTTTATTTGAATCATCTCTTTATTCTTCATTAATCTAGCTAATTACCATATTAATTTCTTTCAAATATTTATCTCTTGGAATTTTTGTTCTTTTGTATAGTTTTTATGTCTAAATCTTCAGTTCAGATCTTATTTTGGTTATTTTTGCTGCTGCTAGCTTAAGAGTTGCTTTGCTGTTGTTTCTCTCATTTTTATTATTTATAATGTTAGGTTGTTGAGTTTTTTTGTTTTTAATTTGAATTTCTGTTTAATTTCCCTGTTAACACCACCTTAGCTGTCTGTGTTGCAGAGATTCTGGTATGTTGTATCTTTGTTTCAAAAACTTCTTAATTTCTGCCTTAATTTTGTTATTTACCCAAAGGTCATTCAAGTGCAGATTGTTTAATTTCCATGTGATTGTGTGGTTCCAAGGATTCTATTTTCTCTCTCTCTCTCTCTCTCTCTCTTTTTTTTTTTGAGACGGAGTTTCGCTCTTGTTACCCAGGCTGGAATGCAACGGCGCGATCTCAGCTCACCACAACCTCCGCCTCCTGGGTTCAAGCAATTCTCCTGCCTCAGCCTCCCGAGTAGCTGGGACTACAGGCATGTGCCACCATGCCTAGCTAATTTTTTTTTGTATTTTTAGTAGAGACGGGGTTTCACCATGTTGACCAGGATGGTCTTGATCTCTTGACCTCGTGATCCACCCGTCTTGGCCTCCCAAACTGCTGGGATTACAGGCGTGAGCCACCGCGCCCGGCCTCTCTCTTTTTTTTTCTGGAGAGGAGTTTTGCTCTTCTTGCCCAGGCTGGAGTGCAGTGGTGTAATCTCAGCTCACTGCAACCTCCACTTCCCGAGTTCAAGCCATTCTCTTGCCTCAGCCTGCCTAGTAGCTGGGATTACAGGTGCCCGCCAACATGCCCATCTAATTTTTTGTATTTTTAATAGAGAAGGGGTTTCATCATGTTGGGCAGGCTGGTCTCAAACGTTTAACCTCAGGTGACCCACTTGCCTTGGACTTCCAAAGTACTGGGATGGTAATGTACATGCAGACCACAAATTTTCTGTATATTTATAGGCTCAGCTTTTAATATAAATAATTAATAGATTTCGAAAGTAAAATTAGTGGCTTTTTTACGTCATGAGAGGGACATCACTTTTAGAATCCATTTACCAAAGTATTTCTGTTAGACTTAGTAATAAGAGCTTTAAACCAAAAATCAAATTTTACATACTATCTAAAGTTAAACAAGAGTGGTCTTTAAATTCCTCTTTATTTCTACTAAATTAGAAAATTCAAATCAAAAATGTTAGCTCAGAAATAAAAACAAGCATTGGCCAAGGGAATGTTGGGTATTATAATTGAGATTAAAACTCAGTATCAAGTGGTTCTAAATGCATCCCTTTCCTGCTTCTTATGGGCTCTATAACCTGAATACAGTTTCTTGACCTCTCTGTGCATGGCTCTTCAGCTGTACAATTAGAATAATAGTGCCTAAATCCTAGGATTTTTGTAAAATTAAAGCAATTAATCCAAATAAAGGTGCCCAGTGAGTACCCAGCACGTTGTTAGGGTACAGAAATTTTATTACCTCCTAATTGTTAATTCTGTTAGGTCATGCTCAATGTTAAGCCTGAAAGCAAGGTGGCCACATTAGTGGTTTGTAACCCATGTTTATTCTAACCAGTCATTCTAGGGATATAATAGTAGTTAAATGTTTTTCATACCATCATTGGTATATTCCCATATATTAACACACAGCATGGACATAAATATTATGATGAGATTTCTCACTGTGTACAGTTTTTTACCACTCCAATAAAACTAGATAGATAAGCACTTAAATACCAAGTGTTTTCAATTTAAAAATTAGAAAAGGAGAAAAATTGTTTTCTCATCTACTTAAGAAATTTCCTATTGCCAAGTAATTATGTTGATTTGATAAATTTAAATGTAGTTTTAAAATATATATATTCAAATAACTTTTTTCTTTAACAAGCAAAAAATATTATAAATTATTTATTTATTTATTTTCAAAATTTTTTTCAGAGACGAGGTTTCACCGTGTTGGTCAGGCTGATCTCGAACTCTTTACCTCAAGTTATCCACCTGCCTCAGACTCCCAAGTGCTGTGATTACAGGGGTGAGCCACCACACCCAGCCTAAAAAAGTTTTTGAACAGTTGCTTTAGAGTCTGTCTTTTAATGTTTTATATTATTTTGAGCATTAAAAATCAAGATATTTTATTCTTAAGTGTTGGGTTCAGACTATTCATGATATTAAAAGTTTACTTACCAGGTGGGGTGCAGTGGCTCATGCCTGTAATCCCAGCACTTTGGGAGGCTGAGGGGGGTGGATCATGAGGAGAAGGAGAAGAGACTGAGACCATCCTGACCAACATTGTAAGACCCTGTCTCTACTAAAAAAAAAAAAAAAAAAAAAAAAGCTGGGCGTGGTGACACGTGCCTGTAATTCCAGATATTCAGGAGGCTGAGGCAAAAGAATTGCTTGAACCCAAAAGGCAGAGGTTGCAGTGAGCCGTTGCATTCCAGTCTGGCCACAGAGCAAGACTCGTCTCAAAACATACAAAGGATAACTTACCTACATCACTAAATAAGCAAGCCATTAAAAAAAAATGTTTATGTATATGGTTTCTAAAATTTTAAGATGACAAAGCACTTTTTTCTCATGCCCAATCTTTTTTTTTTTTTTTTTTTTTGAGATGAGTCTCACTTTGTCATCCATGCTGCAATGCAGTGGCATAATCTGTGCTCTCTACAACCTCTGCCTCCTGGGTTCAAGAGATTCTCCTGCCTCAGCCTCCCCAGTAGCTGGGATTAAGACATGCATACCATTCCCAGCTAATTTTTGTATTTTTAGTGGCCGGCCACCTCCAGTCATAAGTCAGATTAAAGGCGATCTCACGCGGGGCGCGGTGGCTCAAGCCTGTAATCCCAGCACTTTGGGAGGCTGAGGCAGGTGGATCACGAGGTCAAGAGATCAAGACCATCCTGGTCAACATGGTGAAACCCTGTCTCTACTGAAAATACAAAAATTAGCTGGGCATGGTGGCACCTGCCTGTAGTCCCAGCTACTCAGGAGGCTGAGGCAGGAGAAGTGCTTGAACCCAGGAGGCAGAGGTTGCGGTGAGCCGAGATCGCGCCATTGCACTCCAGCCTGGGTAACAAGAGCGAAACTCCCGTCTCAAAAAAAAAAAAAAAAAAAAGGCGATCTCCAGGAGCTAGGGGAAATAACCTTAAGGAGGCAGATACAGGCTTTAGGGACAGCCATGCAAAGTGTCCATGGTTGGGTACAGGAAAGAATGTCAATAAGCCTAGCCAACCCAGTACACCCTTTTAAACCCGGGGACTCTTGTTTGGGTGAAAAAGTGGAATCCATCTATCCTGGGACCCATATGAGATGAGCCCCATATTGTAATCCTGTCCACTTCCACTGCTGTTCAATTTGCAAGAATCGTGCCTTGGATCCACCATAGTCAGCTGAAGCTGGCTGCCTAGGACAAGTGGACCTGTCGGCAAAACCCAGACCACCCAAGCCGACTGATGCTGCAGTGAGACCAGGGTGCTGACAAAGACGACAGCTCTGCTCTACTCACTCTGGAAGCTGACCAGTCTGTGCACCGCTGAAGTTTGGATTAATGCCAGCCAAGCAATGTGGTTAGAAATCTTAAGCATGGTAATTTTCCTTGTGCTGTTAGCTGTTTTATTATTAGTCTGGTGCTGTGCTCAACCTCCTCCTCCAGGAAAGTACCTCTTTTGTCCCTGGTGGCTGTAAAGATGCTACTTTTTATTTTGTTCAAGACACTCCCTTCAATTATACGAAAGGATGGGCCCATAGAGGAATGCTCCCAGTGCATCCACACTACGCAGTCAGGAGGCACCATAACCAGCACTCTGCTATACACTGACTGTGCATGCACAGGAACCTGCTTAGAAACTTGCACCCACAATCTCACAACCTATTCCGTTTGTGACCCAGGAAGGGGCCAGTCTTATGTATGTTATGACCCTGAGCTTTTACCTTATGAAGTCTGGTTTGAAAAACATATTAGGTCAGAAGAAGGAAAAGAAGGGGACCTTCTGGCTCAAACCAGGAAGGTCCCATCCTCCTACAAGGAACCTATTTCTTCGTCTTTTGATGCTTGCCATGCCTCACACCTCAATAGCCTAAGTAATCCAACTAGTCTAAGCAGACAAAAAGCCTCCTGTAAAGGCCTAACACAAGAAAGAGACAGCAGTAACAGCCCCAAACATCTGATAGGGGATAGAAGGACCGGATGTCCAGACTGCAACCTGTGGTCTCGCAGTTTCAACTCCACTTCCCAGGAATGGCACCGTGCTTACCAGTATGCCAGCAAAGCCTGATCGTAAAATAAGAACATGTAACCCTTTAAATTTCACTATCTTTAAGCCAGATATACCCTTTTGGACCACGGAACACCCCATGATATTGCAAACTGACAGAGCAGAAACAGGCCCAGAAGTTCCGTTATATATTATCAGAAAGTCTTGGACTCGTCCTGCACAACAATTCTGAGTATTTTAATTATTCTTTGAGCATACCGAGTAAGGATTGCCTGAGCCCTCCCTCTGGCTAAAAACCTGCTTGTTCAGTTCGCTGAAAACATTATCTCATGCTATGTTTGTGGAGGAACCAACAGGAGAGACCAGTGGCCATGGGATGGAAGGGAATTAGTGACAGAAGATAACTTCACTTTGACTGTCTCATCCCTCAAACGTATGCTTGCAGGTCAGAGCATCTGGCTTTTAAAAACCTCTATAATCAGGAGGTTCTGCATTGCACCCTTGGAAAAAGCCTTCACAAACCCAGTGGGAGAATTAACTTGCCTGGGACAAATATTACAATGAGATAGAAGGGAAAATTCTATGGTGGGACAGGAAAAATAATTCCACATCACCCCACCCAAATCTGATCTCTCATTTCCCTTCTTTAAGCAATGCTTGGTACCAACTCGAAGCTCCAAATAACTGGCAAGCACCCCCTTGCCTCTGTTGGATCTGTGGGCCCAGAACATATCAGCAGTTGCCGGCCAAATGAACAGGGGCCTGTGTACTAGGGACAATCCGGCTGTCTTTCATCTAATCCCACTCAGATGAGAAGCCTTAGGGTACCCAGTCTATAATAAAATTAGAAGGAGAAATAAATGGGGTGTAACCATAGGGGACTGGAAAGACAGTGAATGGCCCCATATTTAGTATGGGGCCCCATAATTAGTTATTATTTAGAAAATAATTTAGGACTATGGCCCAGCCACCTGGGCAGAAGATGGAATGTGGAAATACCACACCCTTATTTATATGCTCAAACGTATTATAAAGTTACAGGCAGTAATTGAAAGCCTTAGTAATGACACAGCAAGACCCTTAACCTGCTTGCCCACCAGCCCACAAAAATAGCAAATGCTATTTGCCAAAATAGGCTGGCCTTCGATTACCTCCTAGCCCAGCAGGGAAGGGTATGTGGAAAGTTCGATCTCGCTAATTGCTGTCTGGAGATCAATGACAATGGAAAGGTCATCAAAAATATACCTGCAAAAAGTTCAAAAATTAGCTCATGTCCCAGTCCAGACCTGGAGAGGATGGTCTCCAGACTCCCTTTTTGAGAGCTGGTTTTCATCTCTTGGAGGATTCAAAGCCTTAGCAAAAGTAGTTCTAGTCACACTAGGAACTTGTCTCATACTCCGGTGTCTCTTACCTCTCCTTGTTGGGAACATCCAATCAGCCACGAAAGCTCTAGTAACCAAGCAAACTAACGTTCAGCTAATGGCTTTAACCAAATATCAACACTCACCAGATGAGGAACTAATACTCCACAAGAATTAAATTATAGTGATGCTTTCTCTTAAATTTCATTTATACAAAAACATCAAAGTGGGGAATAATGTGGGAAAGGGGAGCAGAATTAATTTTTTTTCTTCTTTTCTTTAGTATAACCAAACTTTCCCAAATCTTTACCCCTTCATCTGTTCTGCAAGTTTTATGAGTTTATGGATTCCTGTAGTCTGTGACTGTTAAATATGTTTCTGTTTCCCTTCAAGAAAAACAGCAAAAGCTGGGCGCGGTGGCTCACGCCTGTAATCCCAGCACTTTGGGAGGACGAGGCGGGTGGATCACAAGGTCAAGAGATCGAGACCATCCTGGTCAACATGGTGAAACCCCGTCTCTACTAAAAATACAAAAATTAGCTGGGCATGGTGGCACGTGCCTGTAGTCCCATCTACTCGGGAGGCTGAGGCAGGAGAATTGCTTGAACCCAGGAGGCGGAGGTTGCAGTGAGCCGAGATCGTGCCATTGCACTCCAGCCTGGGTAACAAGAGCGAAACTCCGTCTCAAAAAAAAAAAAAAAAAAAAAAAAAACAGCAAAGGTCATAAGAATAGCCTAAGCAGGCTGGACTCCAGCCATCTAGTATCTAGTCACTGTAGTGAACAGCAATGAGATAAGGCCTGTGCTACGATCCTTGAAGCACCTCAGGTAACTAACATCTGTGCTGTATAGCAAAAGTCACATGTAAGCCTAAGTTATGTGCCTGTCATTGTTTGAGAAACTGCCTTTGTTCTGCACTTGCAAACTTACTTTTGCCCCACTATGTACTTCTTGTATAAAAACCAAGCCCTGTCTTTGCTCGAGGCTCAGCTTTTGTATGCAAATCCACTGAGCTGGTGCACTAAAAAAAAAAAAAAAAAAAATCCTCCTGTTTTACCCATTGGTCTCTCTGGTCTTCCAAATTTCTGAAACAGTAGGGAATGAGGAATAATTGAGATAAAACACGCACCCGGAATAATTAAGAGTGTCCTGTTTTATCTACTTAAAAGCCTAGAAAATCCATTCTTTTCCCAGTCTGCCTCCTCACAGGGTTAAACAGAACTGATTATTTTTGTAATCTGAAACTTAGAGAAAAATTAGAAAAAACTAAGAGGAATAATAGTCTAAGTATGAGTTGAAACAGTTTATCAAATATTTTTAAAATGCTGTGGATACAGGGAATCATTTATAACTGAAGGTTCCTCACACTGGGGCATTTCAGGTGTTTAGTAAGTGAAGTGATAAGTTTGTTTCATTGCTTTTTCATTATGTCCTCTAACTAATACTCTATAAGCAGTTTATGGGGGTTCTTACAGAAAATAGTTGTATACAAATAGAAAATCTAGTCAGTTAAATAATTTGATTTCCTTTCATTCACCAATGCATTATATTATAACAGCCTATCCAAACCATAAGCAAAACCTTTAACTTAAGCATGATTTATTTTTCTTTTTTCTATTTTTTTTTTATGGAGTCTTGCTCTGTCACCCAGGCTGGAATGCAGTGGCATAATCTTGGCTCATTGCAACCTCCACCTCCACCTCTGCCTCCCAGATTCAAGCAATTCTCTTGACTCAGCCTCCCAAGTAGCTAGAATTACAGGCACACATCACCATGCTCAGCTAATTTTTGTATTTTTAGTAGAGTCAGGATTTCACCATGTTGGCCAGGCAGGTCTCGAACTTCTGACTCCATGATCCACCCGCCTGGGCCTCCCACGGTGCTGGGGTTACAGGTGTGAGCCACTGCACTCGACCGCTTTTATATTACTGTATTTACTCATCCACCTTCTTACAAAAAGAAAATGAGATCGCAGTAACAACTGGCAACAGTGTGTTCTTCTGATGCATATGAAATATTTAAGTTCTAGGCTTCCTCAGGTATAGAGTATTTATACTGTCATTTACATAAAGCATAATTTCACAACACCAGGAACACTGCAAAAACAAAAAACAGAAATGATGTTTTAATGTGTTATCATATGAAATGTTGGTGTCTTGTGCATCTATGATTTGGGGCATTGAATGTTTGTGACATGTTTCACTTGCCAATTTTCTGTCTTAATCTGGTAGAAGCCATTTATACTTGAGTCTTATTACTACATTTACATTCAGTGAATTGTTTATCTCATTTTATAAATCATGACACCTGCGATAAAATGACTGGGTTTCTTAACGTGTACAAATCAGGGAAGACTTACAGGGCATGAAAGTTGATTTGTACAGTATCCAAAGTATCCATTGGCAAGCAAGCTCATAGGGTTCTTGTGAGGATTAAAAGAGAAACTCTTATAATTAATGCTAAATATTGTATCTTTTTATAAACAAATGTGAGATCTTTAAACGCATACTGTCTCTGGATTCCCTTGATTGTGCTAAGTTTGTATATTTGATGTTCCATGTGAAGTGTTTAGAAACAGACATTATACTAAGCAAGAATTTAATGTGTGATATAAATTATTATTACCGCTATTATTATGGTTCGGAAATTGTAGTTCTCTGGGTCAGTGCACCAAGCAAGTGGTTAAAAGGGAATGAAGGAGCTTTTGTTAAAGTGTAACAAAATTTATAATCTTTTCTGTTTGCAGGAAATCTGGAAAGTATTTGCCAA
The DNA here is from genome assembly GCA_004027835.1 of Alouatta palliata. Taxonomy (NCBI): domain Eukaryota; kingdom Metazoa; phylum Chordata; class Mammalia; order Primates; family Atelidae; genus Alouatta; species Alouatta palliata. The sequence continues at coordinate 12,806 of PVKV010038221.1, forward strand.
TGATTAGGAAAGGCTTTTTTTTATTATAATACATTCATCATTGAATGGGATAGCAGAAAGGGGAATTGCCAGTGATATGTAAGAAAATACTGTGGGTTAAAAAATGAGCTTGGTGTGAAACACAGAGTTTTATGTGTTAACTTTCCTCTATTAATTTAGGAAATAGTTTTCTGGAAATAAATAAGATTTACAGACAATTGAAAGTATTGACTATAAAACCACACAGTTGTTTCAAGCTATGTATGACCATCCGTTAACATTCTGGGTGATAAATTTGATGGGGGCAGATCAGGTAAAGTGAGTGCCTCATAAGCCTTCTGGGGCAAATCCAAGTCTGTGAGGGATGTCCAGGCATGATGCCAACGGCCACTGAGGACCCTAGGGAAAGCAAAACACCAGCAAAGCACACCTGGCACCCCAGAAGAGCCTGCGCTGGAGTCCAAGCCTCCTTCAGGGATTCCTGCCAGAGGAGCCAGGAGGATCCCGCCAAGTGCAAACCACCCCAACCCCCACGATCACTCCCTGCCACCCGGCCTGCACCTGGTCAACCCCCAGTCCCCTTTGCTTCATGAAATCCCTGGCAGATGAAAGATCCAGTGCTGAGAGGCTGTCCCAGCCAGGAACAGAGCAATGGGGGAGTCCTCAACACGGAGAAAACAGAAGCAGATGACATAAAACAAAGCCCTGATTAGAAGATAAAAACCAGCTGCGACTGGCTCCCTCTCATCCTATGAGCATCTTGCAGCCACCTGATTGAATAGGGAGACCAAGAGTTTTCTTGTTGGCTGAAGCTATGGGCACCCAGGGTTCCAGGAGCGTCCCAGATACCCAGTCATTCAGAAAGGTGAGTGTTGAGAAGGAAGCAGTGTCTTTGACAGCCGTCTCTACCCATCGTATGGGTGAAGATGCCAGACCCCCTCCACAGCTCAGCAGATTGTATTCTCACCCTTATCTGACTTATTATTTCTGCACACATCCTCTGACACAGAATAAAATGCGAAGAGGATGAAGGAGTGCCCACCTCACCACCTGAAGGTCCGACTCTGCCAGCCACCGAAGTAGAAGTGGGCTCAAAGGGGTCCTGAGGCCGGGCACGGTGGCTCACGCCTGTAATCCCAGCACTTTGGGAGGCCGAGGCGGGTGGATCACGAGGTCAAGAGATCGAGACCATCCTGGTCAACATGGTGAAACCCCGTCTCTACTAAAAATACAAAAATTAGCTGGGCATGGTGGCACGTGCCTGTAGTCCCAGCTACTTGGGAGGCTGGGGCAGGAGAATTG
>PVKV010038222.1:0-14053 GCA_004027835.1 Alouatta palliata
CCGAGATCGCGCCATTGCACTCCTGCCTGGGTAATAAGAGCGAAACTCCGTCTCAAAAAAAAAAAAAAAGAAAAGAAAAAGAAAATCTACAACTATATGAACTCTTTTCCCAGATTTGATCCAGGTTTTTTTTTTTAAATAGAGACGGGGTTTCACCACGCTGGTCAGGATGGTCTCGATCTCTTGACCTCGTGATCTGCCTGCCTCGGCCTCCCAAAGTGCTGGGATTACAGGCTTGAGCCACTGTGCCGGCCGATCCAGGTTTTTTGTATCCGCGTTGCAACTATATGAACTCTATTTTCAGATTTGACCCAAAGTGGATACAAACGAAGTGAATGACATGAAAAGATGCTCCACAATATGATACATTAAGGAAATGAACATGAAAACCACAGTGAATGCCGCTTCACACCCACTAGGACGACTGTCATAAAAGAGACAATCACAAGTGTTGGCAAGGATGTGGAGAAATTGGAACCCTCTACACTGCTGGCGGGAATGTAAAATGGTGCAGCTGCTTTGGAAAATAGTTTGGCAGCTCCCTGAAATGTTAAACACAGGGCTGGAGCCTTCCTACATGTATATATATATTCCAGAGAATTGAAAGCACATATCTACCCAAAGACTTGCAGAAACAACCTAAACGTCCATCAGCTGAAGAATGGATGAACAAAATGAGGTCTACTCATACACCGGAAAGTTGTTCGGCCATTAAAAGGAATGAAAGTGGCCAGGTGTGGTGGCTCACACCTGTAATCCCAGCACTTTGGGAGACCAAGGCAGGCAGATCACCTGAGGTCAGGGATTCTAGACCAGCCTGGGCAACATGATGAAACCATGTCTCTACTAAAATGCAAAAATTTGCTGCGTGTGCTGGTGGGCACCTATAATTCCAGCTACTTGGGAGGCTGAGGCAGGAGAATCTCTTGAACCCAGGAGGTGGAGGTTGCAGTAAGCTGAGATAGTGCCATTGCACTCCAACTTGGGCGACAGAGCAAGACTCCATCTCAAAAAAAAAAAAAAAAAAAAAGGCTAGAAGAGAATAATTGTGATGTTCTAAACACAAAGAAAAGGTAAACGAGGCGATGGATATCCCAGTTACCCTGATTTCATCATTGCACATTATATACATGTATCAAAACATCACATGTACCCCCATAATATGTACAACTATGTTATGTCAAAAAAATACAAAAAAGAGAAAGTATGTTAGGGGTTGTCTGGAACTGGAAGGGTGTTGCGGGGAAATAGAGAGTGGCTACTAATGGGTATGGAGCCTTCTTTGGGATGAACAAATGTTTTGAAGTAGAGTCTGGTGGGTGGGATGTGCTGGCTCACACCTGTAATCCCAGCACTGTGGGAGGCTGAGGTGGGTGGATTGCCTGAGCTCAAGAGTTTGAGATTAGCCTGGGCAACACTATGAAACCCCGTCTCTACTAAAGTACAAAAAGTTAGCCAGGTGTGGTGGCGTACACCTGTAATCCCAGCTCTTCAGGAGGCTGAGGCAGGAGAGTTGCTTGAACCCAGTAGACAGAGGTTGCAGTGAGCTGAGATCGAGTGCAACTCCAGCCTGGGGGACAGAGTAAGACTCCGTCTCAAAAAAAAAAAAAAAGAAAAAAAAAAAAAGGTAAATTGTATGATATACTTCTCCAAGAAAACACCGAATGGCAGATGACGCCTGTGCAGTGGGGGTCCCGGAGGCCCCAGGTGCCCTGGGATGGGGAACCACGGAGGCTTCCGCAGTGACATCTGGGGCCAGGGATAAGGAGTGGGTGCCGGTCACCAAGCTGGGCCGCCTGGTCAAGGTCATGAAGATCAAGTCCCTGGAGGAGATCTGTCTCTTCTCCCTGTCCATCAAGCAATCTGAGATCACTGACTTTTTCCTTGCGGGCCTCTTGCAAGGACGAGGTTTGGAAGATTATGCTGGTACAGAAGCAGACCCGAGCCAGCCAGCGCACCACGTTCAAGGAGTTTGTTGCCACTGGGGACTACAATGACTACGTAGGTCTGGGTGTTAAGTGCTCCAAGGAGGTGGCCGTTGCCATCCTCGGGGCCATCATCCTGGCCAAGCTCTCCATTGTCCCGGTCCGCAGAGGCTGCGGGGGGGAACAAGATCGGCAAGCCCCACACCGTCCCTTGCAAGGTGACAGGCCGCTGCAGCTCTGTGCTGGTGCGCCTCATCCCCGCGCCCAGGGGCACTGACATCATCTCGGCGCCTGTGCCCAAGACGCTGCTCGTGATGGCTGGTGTCGATGACGGCTATGCCTCAGCCAGGGGCTGCACTGCCACCCTGGGCAACTTCGCCAAGGCCACCTTTCATGCCATCTCTAAGACCTACAGCAGCCTGACCCCCAACCTCTGGAAGGAGATGGTATTCACCAAGTCTCCCTATCGGGAATTAACTGACCACTTTGTCAAGGCCCGTGCCAGAGTCTCTGGGAAGAGGACCCAGGCTCCAGCTGTGGCTACAACATAGGGTTTTATGTAAGTGGGAGCTAAACGTTGAGTATTTAGGGACGTAAAGACGGCAACAACAGAAACCAGGTATTTCTGAACGGGGGAGGGAAGGAGGGAGGGGACAAGGGTTGAAAAACTGTTGGGTACTATGCTCAGTACCTGGTGACAGGATCAGTCGTACCCCAAACCTCAGCATCATGCAATATACCCAGGTAACAAACCTGCACAGGTACCCCCTAAATCTAAAATGAAAGTCGAAAAAAATAAAACGAAATAAAGCTATTAAATAAAAAGTGGAGACCTGGGGATAGCCACAAGAGGGCGCACTGAGCAAGGCTTACCTCCTCCCTTGGGAACTGAGTTTCTTGGCCATGCCCCAAACTATGGCCACACCTTCGAGGCCCTGGCCACGCCTCCAGGACTCTGGTCACACCCCCAAGGCTCTAGCACCACAGACCTTAACCACAGGCTAAGGTCCTGGTCGAACCCTCAAAGCAGTGTCTGAAGCAGCTCATTCACGCCGCCAACTCCCCAGACTCTGACCACAAATGCATGCACAGACTTAGAGATCCTTGGAAACACAGAACTTTGAAACCATAGACTTTTCTTTCCTTTTTTTTTTTGAGATGGAGTCTGGCTCTGTCTCCTACGCTGGAATGCAGTGGCGCGATCTTGGCTCACTGCAACCTCTGATTCCCGGGTTCAAGCGATTCTCCTGCCTCAGCCTCCAGAGACATTACAGGCACACGCCACAACGTCCGGCTAATTTTTGTATTTTTTAGTAGAGACTGGGTTTCACCATGTTGGCCAGGCTGGTCTCGATCTCCTGACCTCGTGATCTGCCGCCCGCCTCGGCCTCCCAAAATGCTGGGATTACAGGCATGAGCCATCGCGCCTGGCCAACCATAGACTTTTCTTTCTTTCTTTATTTTCTTTTTTTGTTTTTTGAGACAGAGTTTCTCTCTGTTGCCCAGGCTGGAGTGCAGCAGCATAATCTCGGCTCACTGCAACCTCTGCCTCCCTGGTTCAAGCAATTCTCGTGCCTCAGCCTCCCGAGTGGCTGGGACTACAGGTGCATCTCGCCACACCTGGCTAACTTTTTGTATTTTTAGTAGAGAGGGAATTGGCCAGGCTGGTCTTGAACTCCTAACCTCAAGTGATCTGCCCACCTGGGCCTCCCAAAGTGCTGGGATTACAGGCGAGAGCCACTGTGCCTGGCCAAAGCCATAGACTTTTAAATCATGACTTTTACTTTGAAATCATTTTTTTTCTTTTGAAATCATTTTAAACTTACAGAGAAATTGCAAGAATAGTTTCAGCCATTATGCCCCTTTGCCTCTAAATGCTTCCGTTGTATTTCCAAGTACAGCAGAGCAGTGTACATTTCTCAGTGATACTCCTATCCACAGTGCAGTGCAGCCTGTATTCAAATTGCCAGCTGTCCCCAAACTGTCATGGCAAAACATTTTCATCTCTTCAGTTTCCTTTAGTCCGGTACAGTTCCTTAGCTTTTCTTTGTTTTTCATGTAATTGACTGTTGTGAAGATTACAGGCCAGTTATTTTGGGGAAGGTCTCCTTGAATGGGGTTTGTGTGATATTTCCTTGCGATTAGATTCTGGTGGCAGGAGTGTTACAGAAGTGATGCTGTGTCCTTCTCTGTGCATCATATCAAGAGGCACACGATGCTGGTTGTCCCAGGAGTGCTGATGAATTTGGCCAGTTGGTTATTGTGAATCATGAAATTCCAGACCCATTGATTCACCAAGTCAGTCTCTTCCCTCCCTGGACCCTTCAGTTTCCCTGTCTGTAAAATAAAAGTTTGGCTTACACAAAGGTCTGCAAACACACTTAAAGTGCAGACGTGTTCTGTTTACCTCTCACAGTCTTTTTCTTTTTTTTTTTTTTTGAGACAGAGTCTCCCTTTGTCGCCCAGGCTGGAGTGCAGTGGCTTAATCACAGCTCACTGCGACCTCCGCCTCCGAGTTCAAGTGGTCCTTTCACCTCAGCCTCCCACGTTGCTGGGCACCACCATGCCTGGGTGTTTTCTGTAGAAATGGGGTTTTGCCATGTTGCCCAGGCTGGTTTTGAACTCCTGGCCAATCCACCCACCTTGGCTTCCCAAAGTGCAGGGATTACAGGTGTGAGCCACCATGCCCTTTGTGTGTGTGTGTGTGTCTGTGTCTGTGTGTTTGAGGCAAGGTCTCACTCTGTCACTCCAGCTGGAGTGCAGTGGGATGCTTACAGCTCACTGCAGCCTCAATTTCCTGGGCTCAAGCGATCCTCCCACCTCAGCCTTCTGAGTATCTGGAACTGCAGGCACCTGCCACCATGTTTGGGGTTAGAGGCGGGATCTATCTATGTTGCCCAGGATGGTCTTGAACTCCAGGAGTCAATTTGTCCTCCCACCTCGGCCTCCCAAAGAGTTGGGATTACAGGTGTGAGCCACTGTGCCTGGCCAGCACTCACACTCCTAAAGTCATTTTTTTGAATGTCAGAGGCATTTAGGATTTGGCAGATTTCATGCACGCATCTAGGAGAGATATTCTCTGCCTTTCTGGGTTTACTGGATGTGGTGAGAACAAGTGGCTGGGGCCCTGAGAAATGCATTGAGGGTATGACTTCTGGCATTAGAGCTGTCCCCAGGACGCTAGGACTGTCACCCAGAGGAGCTTTGGCAGTTGAGAGGTGAGTGCTTACATTTTTTGTTTTTTTTCCGAGACAGAGTCTCACTCTGTCACCCAGGCTGGAGTGCAGTGGCATGATCTTGGCTCACTGCAACCTCTGCCTCCCGGGTTCAAGCGATCCTCCCACCTCAGCCTCCCTAGTAGCTGGGATTACAGATGTGTACCACCATACCTTGCCAATTTTTGTATTTTTAGTAGAGATGGGGTTTCACCATGTTGGCCAGGCTATAAGTGCTGAATTCTGTGAAGGCTGGGAGGCTGGAGACCCCAAGCAGGACCCTCCCACCATCTTCGAAATCTGCGTTTCTCCAGCAGAAGGGGAAGAGTGTGGAAGGACACGCGCCCAGTCCCAAGGTCTAGGAGGCAGAGAGGGGATTTCCATGTGTGCAGAGGCTGGATCCCTTGTTTTAGAGAAGTTACTTACCAAGTTCAGTGCTGGGTTCAGCTCTCAGGCTCAGGGCCAGTTTCTCATACACAAAGAGCCACATCACCCGCAGCCTAGACCCACAGGCACAAGACGACTTCCAACACACGCCAGGCTGATGACAGGCCAGGTACTCTGCTAAGTGCCTGACACCCGGACTCTCATTAAATGCTCAACCACCCATCAACCCCGAGGGGTGGAGGGGATTCCCATTTTGCAGGTGTGGAAACTGAGGCTTCTTCTTCTTCTTCTTCTTTTTTATTTTTTATTTAAAAAAAATTATTTTATTTTTTAAGACGGGGTTTCACCATGTTGGTCAGGCTGGTCTTGAACTCCCAATCTCAGGTGATCCACCCACCTTGGCCTCCAAAGTGCTTGGATTACAGGCGTGAGCCACCACGCCCGGCCTTCTTCTTTTTTTGAGGCGGAGTTTCACTCTTGTTGCCCAGGCTGGAGAGAAATGGCGTGATCTTGGCTCACCGCAACCTCCGCATCTCGGATTCAAGCGATTCTTGTGTCTCAGCCTCCTGAGTAGCTTGGATTACAGGCATGTGTCACTATGCCCGGCTAGTTTTTGTATTATTAGTAGAGATGGGGTTTCTCCATGTTGGTGAGGCTGGTCTCGAACTCCCGACCTCAGGTGATCCGCCTGCCTTGGCCTCCTAAAGTGCTGGGATTACAGGTGCGAGCCATTGCGCTCAGCCGAACTGAGGCTTATTAAATGCTCAACAATGTGGTGAAGTCACTTCACCTTGAGTCATTTAGTGGCGGAGCCCTGGTTGTGACAGATACACTTGTGGTCCCTCAATAGCCATTCTCTCCTCTTCCTTTTTTTGTTTTTTGAGGAAGAGTCCGGTTCTGTCTTGCCCAAGCTTGAGTTTAGTGGCTCCATCTCAGCTCACTGTGGCCTCCGCCTCCCGGGTTCAAGCAATTCTCCTGTCTCAGCCTCCCGAGAAGCTGGGACAACAGGCATAAGCCACTAAGCCCAGCTAATTTTGTATTTTTAGTAGAGATGGGGTTTCACCATGTTGGTCAGGCTGGTCTTGAACTCCTGACCTCAGGTGATCCACCCGCCTCAGTCTCCCGAAGTGCTGGGATTACAGGCGTGAGCCACCAATACCCAGCCTTTCCTCTTTCTTTTGTAACAGAACCCCTGAATTTTGGCTGAATGGGTACCTGCTGCCCAGATAAAACTGAATTTCCCAGCCTCTTTTGTGATAGGTGTGGCCATGTGACTCAATTTTGGGCAAATGGATGTGACCTGTATGACTTCTGGGTTGTAGCTTTAAAGGGTAGGGGCTTACAGTTGGCTTTTGTTTCTTCTTCCCAGTAGTTGGAATGTAGATGTGATGGTGGGAGCTGGAGCAGCCGTTTTGGACCACACAGTGTAGGTGTGAGGAGAGGGCAGCAGAACAATCAGGTAGAAGGAGCCTCAGTCTCTGACATTCTTGGCTACTATTCTAGACTATTCACTGGGCCTTTACATGAGAGAAAAATACTTTCATCTTATTTAAGCTACTATAGGCTGGGCATGGTGGCTCATGCCATAATCCCAGCACTCTGGGAGGTTGAGGTGGGTGGATCACCTGAGACTGGGAGTTCAAGATCAACCTGGCCAACATGGTGAAACCTCATCTCTACTAAAAATACAAAAAATGGCCAGGCGTGGTGGCACACGCCTGTAATCCCAGCTACTTGGGAGGCTGAGGAAGGAGAATTATTTGAACCTGGGAGGCGGAGGTGGCAGTGATCTGAGATTGCGCCACTTGCACTCCAGCCTGGGTGACACAGCAAGACTCTGTCTCAAAAAAACAAAACACAACAAAAAACAAGAAAGGTACTCTATTTCTTCTTTTATGTATTATATTTTTTGAGACAGGGTCTTCGTCTGTCACCCAGGCTGGAGTGCCGTGGTGTAGTCATAGGTGACTGCAGCCCTGACCTCTAACTGTGAAGTGGTCCTCCCACCTCAGCCTCCTGAGTAGCTGGGACTATAGATGCCCGCCACCATACCTGGCTAATTTTTGTGTTTGTTTTTTTTTTTTTTTTTTTGTAGAGACAGGGTCTCGCCGTTTTACCCAGGCTTTGCCATGTTACTCAGGCTGATTATTTTTTTTAAAGATAGGGTCTCTCTGTGTTGCCTAGGCTGGAGTGGGGTGGCGTGATCTTAGCTTATCACAGCTTCAAACTCCTCTCAGCCTTTGAATATTTAGGACCACAGGCATCTAATTTAAATTTTTTTTTTTTTTTGTAGAGACAGGGTCTTGGTATGTTGCACTCCAGCCTGGTGACAGATCAACATTCTGTCTCCAAAAAAAAAAAAAAAAAAAAATCAGCTGGGCGTGGTGACGTACACCTGTAATCCCAGCTACTCGGGAGGCTGAGGCAAGATTGCTTAAACCAGGGAGGTGGAAGTCGAAGTGAGCTGAGATCACGCTACTGTCCTCCAGCCTGGCTGACAGTGTGAGACTCTGTCCAAAAGAACAAACAACCATGAATATCAGTCAAACAATAATAGTGCTGTTGTGCTCTCACTTTTATGGGTGGGAAAACTGGAGCTTAGGGCCATGAAGCCACTTGATCAAGGTCACATCACACAGCCAGGAAGTGGAAGTGTGTGACTTGAACCCAGTTCTGACTCCAGGATCTGTGCTCTGAATGGCAGATACGCCTTTTTTTTTTTTTTTTTTTTTTTTGAGATGGAGTCTTGCTCTGTCGCCTAGACTGGAGTGCAATGGCGCGATCTCGGCTCACTGCAACTCCCGCCTCCCAGGTTCAAGCGATTCTCCTGCCTCAGCCTCCCAAGTAGCTGGGATTACAGGTGCGTACCACCACACCTGGCTAATTTTTGTATTTTTAGTAGAAACGGGGTTTCACCATGTTGGCTGGTCTCGAACTCCTGACCTCAGGTGATCTTCCTGCCTAGATCTCAAAGTCCTGGGACTGCAGGCGAGAGCCTGGCCAGCAAGAGGGCATTAACATACTCTTTAAGCCTGGCAGCTTCAGAGACGGGGTCTGGGTCAGAAACACTGACACACGGTTGCAAACAGAAAGACCCATGAGTGTCCCAGTGAGGCGGGCCGGAAGACACACAGGCCACCCAGTCAGCGCTCACACAGGTCATCCATCCTGAAGTCCGTGTGCATGAGTGTTTGTGTGCACACACACAGCCATTCATAGACCCCAGTGACGTCATCCAGGAAGTCGTTAAGGCAGTTGGCCCCATAGATGCAACAAGATTGCAGAGTGGTGATTAATGTTCACTATCAGCAATTCACATAAAGACCCACAGAAGCCCCCCCAGATGAAAAACAAAAAACAAAACACCTCAGTGCTGTGGTTTGAATATTTTTTCCTTCAAAACCTCATGTTGAAATCTGATCTGCACCCCAGTCTGGGTGATGGAGTGAGATTCTGTGTCAAAAAGAATGAAGAAAGTTGGGGCTGGGTGCAGTGGGTCACGCCTGCAATCCCAGCACTTTGGGAGGCTGAGGTGGGTAGATCACGAGGTCAGGAGTTCAAAACCAGCCTGGCCAATATGGTAAAACCCATTTCTACTAAAAGTACAAAAATTAGCCAGGCGTGGTGGCTCACACCTGTAGTCCCAGCTACTGGGGAGGCTGAGGCAGGAGAATCGCTTGAACCTGGGAGGCGGAGATTGCAGGGAGCGGAGATTGCACCACTTCACTGGGCGACAGAGCCAGACTCCGTCTCAAAAAAAAAAAGAAATTTGGGCCTGGTGTGGTGGCTCACACCTGTAATCCCAGTACTGTGGGAGGCTGAGGAGGGTGGATCACTTGAGGTCAGGAGTTTGAGACCAGCCTGGCCAATATGGTGAAACTTCATCTTGAAAAAAAAAAAAGGTATCACACACCACGTCCTCCTTAGAAACAATAGCACAGTGACAGTGATGGCAGCATTCACAACCAAACACACCAGGAGTCCCGGAGTGACACAAAGGAGATTGATTAGCTCCTGTCTGATACTCACAGCATCGCTCTGGGAGTCAGCGGGATTCGGTGCGCGGCTGTGTACACACACGAATGCACTTCCTCCAGGTCCATCTCATGAAAGAGCCCCAGGCACCCAAGGGATATGGTACAAAAATAGTTTATTACAAAAGAAATCACACCAAAATGCTTAATAATTTACATCATGATCTGTGCCTGTGACGGCCCACCTCCCCGCTCCTCAGTGATCTGGTAGAGAGTGGAGGGGGGTGGCTGTTCCCTGGGTCCACCGGCTCTTGGAGAGGACAAGGAAATGGAAGATGTGGGTGGAATTCTGGACAGGGACTGGTGCCTGAGAGTACTGGGGTCAGAGTCCTGGGCAGGGGGCGAGATGGGGGAACATCTGTGCTCAGAAGAGGGGTATATGGGTAGGTGCATGTGCTTCTGTGCAAATCCTGGTCCCGAAGATGGGGGGGGGCAGAGTGAGATCTTCACAGTTTCCAGAAGGGTTGACCCCGCAGAGCAGGGGGCCCCTCCTCATGAGTCCAAGATCTGCCCCCCCATCCCTCTCAGCTGCCTCCTGGAGCTGGGGAAGGGGGCACTGGCCGGCCAGGGCCTCGGAGGACCCCAGCAAAGGGCAGGAAGGCAGGTGGAGATTGGGAAGGAAGGAAGAAATTGGGAGGAGCCATGGGGAATCCAGGGGGGTCCTTAGGGGGAGACTGGGAGGGCGAGGAGGATGGTGATGCAGAGAGAAGACCTGTGGAAGGAAGAGAGACAGAAGTGGGAGGGTGGTGAGAGGCTAGACCCAGAGAGCAGGGGCTGGGGCAATCTGGGTCTGAAGGAGGAGGGCCTAGGGGTCTGAGGGAGGAGGGGCCGGGGGCCATCACAGGGTGTCCTAGGCCGTTTAGGGGGCAGGGGAGGAATGGAACAGGTTTGAAGCCAGGGGCGTGGAGTCCAAGGGGATGAGAGAAGGAGGCCTTAAAGGAAGGATCAGAGCTGGACACAGAGCAGGAGCAGTAGCCACAACTGGAAGGTGAGGTCAGCACTAGGGGCTGGGGTCAGAGCCCGGTTGGGGTCAGAGAATGGGGTGGGTAGGAGGAAAGAGGGGTCTGGGAGCTTAGACTCCTGGATCTGAGAAAGGAGAGGCTGTGGGTTGGGATTCCTGGGTCTGAGGGAGGAGGCTGGGGGCCTGGACTTCTGGGTCTGAGGGAGGAGGGGCTATGGATTGGGATTCCTGGGTCTGAGAGAGGAGGCTGGGGGCCTGGACTCCTGGGTCTGAGGGAGGAGGGGCTGTGGGTTGGGATTCCTGGGTCTGAGGGAGGAGGCGTCAGGGCTGGAGGTTGGGAGCCGTTTCTCACCGTTGGAGCTGAGGCGGCTGCTGCTCTCTGGGGAGGTGTTGGCGCTCCGGTCGGGGGAGGGGTCTGGCTGGGAGGTGGAAGCAGGCCGGGTGGCCTTCCCCCTCAGGATGTCGATGACCTGTAGGAAGATGGGCGTCACCACAGAGCCACCCCTGCCTCACAGGCCTCCCTCCTTCCATCCCTCCTAGCTCGCTGGATCCAAGTGGGGGCCTCTCCACTTCTCAGTAGGAAAAGATAGGCAAGGCACTTCCTTTCTTGGTGCCAGTCTCTCATGTCTGGAACTCACATCCGCGCTCTCAGAGGCTCACCCACTCCCCTCCACGCAACGGCAGACACACTCACACCTCTGTGCCCTGGCACACTCGCCTGCCACCTGCCCGCGGACACAGGTGTGCAAAGCGCATGCCCCCAGCCGCACCGGCTCACCCTGCGGCTGCGCGCCACCATGAGCGGCGTGTCATTGTGGCAGTTCTTGAGGCTGCTGTCAGCGCCGCTGCGGACCAGCGTGCGCACCAGCGGGAGGAGCCCGCGGCCGGACGCCGAGTGCAGCGCGGAGCTGCCCGAGTACATCTGCGCGTTCACGTTGGCGCCGTGCTGTGGGACGGGAGGGCCGGGTCAGGGGGGCGCGGGCCGCCGGGGGTAGGGGAACAGAGGCTGGGGGCCCGGGTGGGTGGCCGGCACGTGGGGCAGCACCGGATCGGGGTAGGGTCACAGGAAGGTGGGAGCGAGAGCCAAGGGTGGGCCTAGCGGGACTGCGCTGGCGGCGCTGGAGTCTGAGGGCTGACAGCGCGGAGGCCTTAAAGGAAGGGTCAGAGCTGGACACGGAGCCGGAGCCGGAGCCAGAACTGGAAGGCGGGGTCAGCGCTAGGGGCTGGGGCCGGCCGGCTGGGGGGTCAGAGGATGGGGTGGGCGCTAGGCTCAGGGAGGCCGTACGCACCTGGAGCAGCAGCTGCACCATGCTAAGGCTGTTGTTTTCCACGGCGTGGATGAGCGGGGAGCGGCCGCTCTTAATGTCCTGCGGCGGGGAGGGAAGGTCTTTGATTCTCTCCAAGCTCTGCTGCAGCAGCCCGTGGCCCGCATCCCGTCCGAAACCCATTTGCGGGGTCCAAGCCACGCTCATGGGTCCGATATTCCAAGCCCCGCCCCACCCGGACGCTCTCCCACGCCAGCCCCACACTGGCCCCGCCCCCACAAAAAGACCCCACCTGGCGCAGGCCCCGCCCCCGCAAAAAGACCCCACCTGGCGCAGGCCCCGCCCCTGCTAAAGCCCCGCCCCTGCTAAAGCCCCCATCCCTCACAGCTCCTAGAGCGCCTCACCACTGCGTCGATGTCGGCGCCGCGCTCGAGCAAGAGCTGCACGGTTTCTTGGCACTCGGTGTTCACTGCCACGTGCAGGGCGGTGAGCCCTGAGGGAGGGGAAGGCTCGGTGAGACCCAGGCATGGGGCTGTGCGGCCGCAGATAGACTCCAGGTCCGCTGGACCGCCCAGCCATGCCCCGCGGTGGGTGCTTACCGTCGTAATTGCGGGCCTCCAGGTCCAACGTGCCCGGAGCTGCGCTGTCCAGCAGGGCTCGCAGACAGGTCGGGCTGCGGTGCTCGCACGCCAGGTGGGCGGCCGTCTGGCCATGGCGGTCCAGCGCCATGGGGCTGGCACCGGCCGTCATCAGGAGCCGGACCACAGATGGTAATGTGGTGATCACAGCCAGGTGGAGCGGTGTCTGCGGAACGGTGACGGTGAGGGACCTGTGTCCAGCCCTGCTCTCCAGTCCTGCCTCCCTCAGTTTTCCGAACCCTGACTCCGCATCAATCCCTGCAGTCTCACTCAGGAACAGAAACCTGAGACGCCTCCTGTCTCAGATTCGACAGTCTGGGCCCCGTGCTCCTCCTTCCCCAGGACCAAGAAGACCGGGTCTCCAATGTCCTCTTTCCCTAGATTCTGGGTCCCCAGCCCCCTCCCTCCTCAACTAGGAGGTCCTTAGGCCACCGAGCCCTTCTTTCCCAGGAACCAGGAGCCTGGAGCACCTGGCTACTTAGAGTCCAGATCCCAGCCCTCCTCCCTCAGACACAGGAGTCCAGACCCTCAGCCCTCCTCCCTCAGATCCAGGAGTCCAGACCCCAGCCCTCCTCCCTCAGACCCAGGAGTTCACTCCCTCCTCCCTCAGACCCAAGAGTCCAGGCCCGCAGCCCCTCCTCCCTCAGACCCAGGAGTCCCGACCCCTAGCCCGTCCTCCCTCAGACCCAGGAGTCCCAGTCCCCAGCCTCACCTGCCGTAGGTTGTTGTAGGTGTCGAGCTCCCGGCCCCCCTGCTGGAAGAGGCTGACCAGCCGGTGCACAGCTGGCAGGTTACCCTGCACCACAGCGATATGGAGAGGCCTGCGGGGAGGGGTGGAGGCTTTTGGCAGTGCTCATTCCAATGTGCTGAATACTTTGGAAACGTCCCCAGTATCCAACCACTTCTCCCCACCCACTCCCTCCATCCTGATTCAGCCACCACTGGCTTCCTGCTAGGCTAGTACAGTTCCTGTCTCATGGCCTCCCTTTTTCCACCTGTGTGCTACTGTCTGTCCCCCACACAGCAGCCAGAGGGACTATTTATTTTATTTTATTTGTTTGAGATGGAGTCTGGCTCTGTCGCCCAGTGCAGTGGTGCTATCTTGGCTCACTGCAATCTCCGCCTCCCAGGTTCAAGCGATCATCCCACCTCAGCCTCCGGAGTAGCTGGGATTACAGGCATGCACCACCACGCCCAGCTAATTTTTGTATTTTTAGTACAGATGGGGTTTCCATGTTGGCCAGGCTGGTCTCGAACTCCTAACCTCAAGTGATCCGACTGCCTCAGCCTCCCAAAGCGCTGGGATTACAGGCATGAGCCACCACGCCCGGCCCAGAGGGGCCTTTTTAGAACCTGAGTGGGATCACGCATCCCCCAGTCCTCACTGTGGCTTGTAGGCCCTATGTGATCTTGTCTCATCCTCCTCAATTCCCTTTGGCCCCATCTCCTTCCTCTTCCGGACCACACTAGCCTCCTTGCTGTTTCTTCCATGTACAAAGCACGCTTGCTTCCCAAGGCCTTTGCACTGGGTGTTCCCACTGCCTGGAACAGTGTTCCCCAGATGTCTGCAGGGTTCCTCCCGCTCATTTGGGCCTCAGCTAAGATGGTATAGCAGCTGCTCCCTCTCC
>PVKV010038223.1:0-14094 GCA_004027835.1 Alouatta palliata
GGATCACGAGGTCAAGAGATCGAGACCATCCTGGTCAACATGGTGAAACCCCGTCTCTACTAAAAATACAAAAATTAGCTGGGCATGGTGGCATGTGCCTGTAGTCCCAGCTACTCGGGAGGCTGAGGCAGGAGAATTGCTTGAACCCAGGAGGCGGAGGCTGCAGTGAGCCGAGATCGCGCCATTGCACTCCAGCCTGGGTAACAAGAGCGAAACTCCGTCTCAAAAAAAAAAAGTTCTGTAGTCATGTAATTATGGTGAGGAACTGAGGCCTCTCACATCACCCGGCATTAACTTGCAATTATTTGAGTGAGTTACCTTAAAAGTCTACCACCCAATCCTGTTTAAGGATTGAGTAAATTCCCAGACATCTTAACTGCAACATCATAAAAAACTTAGAGGCAGAACCACCTAGTTAAGCCACTGAAATTCTTGGCTCTAATCAGTCCTGTGAGACAAATATGTTTCTTGTTATTTAAAGACACTATGTTTGTGGTTAATTTTTACGTACCAATATATACCTAATACAGGTGTGCTATTATGAGATACGAATATTCGGGATAATTTGTTACTTAGCAGTGGGTATCCACACAGGAGTGTTACTAATTGCCCTTATCCAAAGCCCAAATTCAATAGCCCTAACTTTCATAAAGGAAAAACTAATCTACATTTCTCATCTTGATTAAGTAGAGTCACCAATGATGTTCCTCAAATGTATCTGAGTATATGATCAGTCATCAATTCATTCATGTTGTTTCCTATAATTTTTAATCAATATTTTGTATATACTGAATGCCTTGAAAAGCAACCTACATGCTCTCCTCTACCTGCACTCCACCCCCGACAGTGTGTTGTTCCTCTCCGTGTGTCCCTGTGTTTCCATTGTTCAGCTTCCACTTAAAAGTGAGAACATGTGATGTTTGGTTTTCTGTTCTTGCATTAGTTTGCTAGGGATAACGGCTTCCAGCTCCATCCATGTTCCTGCAAAGGACATGATCTCAATCCTTCTTATGGCTGCATAGTATTCCATGGTGTATATGTATCATTTTTTTATTCATTCTATTATTGTTGATGGGCGTTTGGGTTGATTCTATGTTTTTGCTATTGTGAATAGTGTTATAATAAACATACACATGCAGGTATCTTCATAATACAATGATTTATAGACTTTTGCTTGTATATCCAGTAATGGGATTGCTGGATCAGATGGTATTTCTGCCTCTAGATTTTTGAGGAATCTCCACAATGTCTTCCATGATGATTGAAGTAATTTACACTCCCACCAATAGAATAAAAGCATTCCTTGACTGGTGTGAGATGGTGTCTCACTGTGGTTTTGATTTGTACTTCTCTAATAATCAGTGATGTTGAGCTTTGGTTGCATGTATGCCTTATTTTGAGAAGTGTCTGTTCATATCCTTTGCCCACTTTTCTTGTATATTTGTTAAAGTTTCTTATAGACTCTAGATATTAGGCCTTTGTCAGATGGATGCGGATAGGTTGCAAAAATTGTCTCCCATTCTGTAGGTTGTCTGAGGTTGCCTGTTCACTCTGATGATACTGTTTGTTTGTGTGTGTCTGTGTGTGTGTGTGTGTTATAACAGTAATAGAAAATTAATACCTCTGTCAATAATTACAGTAATGTAAGTGGTCTGAACATCTCAATTAAAAGGCATAACTTTTCTGATTGGATAAAAAATTAAGACTTAGCATATGCTCGCTCCCACTTTAACATATGAAACAAATCGGTTAAAACAGAACGATAAAAAATATCTCACATGATAACACTAAGGAAAAGCGAGCTGGGATAGCTGTAGCAATATAAAAGAAAACCATTTTCAAAACACAGAAGATTGTCAGACAAAAGAGAATCATTTGATAATGATAACAGGATCAATTAAAAATATGACATAACATTTATTAATATTTATCAATCTAAAAGAGTTTTAGAATTAATGAAGGAAAATGATAAAAATGTAAGGAGAAATACAAAATCTAAAATTATAATCAGAGATTTTAAACATCCTTTCTCAATAGAAAAATTAGGAAAAAAATTAGTAAATATGTAGGAAATTTGGACAATACTATCAATTTGACCTAATTATGTAACACTTCACTTAGGTACAGTAGAAAAGCACTATTTAAAATGTAGCCCAGATTCTATTACCTAAAATAAATCTCATTAAATATAAAAGTATTCAAGTCGTACACATTATGTTCTCCAACTACAATGAAATTCCATTCAAATTAATAACAGAACAATATCTGGAAAATCATCAAATATTCAGAAAGTAAATAATTCTTCGAAATAACAGAAGAGTCCAAGAAAAAAAATTGAATGGAAAAATAAAATGTATTTTGAACTGAAAGAAAATTAAAATTCAACATATTAAAATTTGTGGGAAGTAGAGGATGCAACACTTGGAGGAAATGTTATAGCACCAGGCAGTTGGGATAAAAAAGAAAGATCTTACATTGTTGAGCTCAGTTTACAGATTAGGAATCTAGAAAAATAGGATAGAATTAATCTCAAAATCGAGAGAATAGAGAGAATAATAAAGGCAGCAGAGTTTAATAAAATCAAAACAAGGGAAAAACGGAAGAGAAAACCAAGGAAATGAAGCAATCAAATTTTGTCTTTTTATCTACCAATTAAGATATGAAAGAGAAGGAGAGGGAGAAGGAAAGGGAGAAGAAGCTTCAGTGCAAACAGGATCCTGTCTGTCTCATTGAGTTATTTGCAGACACTTTTGGAATAGTGTGTGACCCATAGGAGGACCTCAATAAGTAGTCGGTGAATCAATAAATTAATATTTCATTGAATATATTCTTATAACAGCATCTTTTTCTTCTGATTAAATAGCATGAGACATTAAATAGAAAGCATTCTGTGTTCTCAGGTATGTTGTTGTGTAAGAATATTGTTTTATGATTAAAAAAAATTCTCCATAGTTTTTAACATAATAAGAGGTCATTTTGTTAAATTTTGCCTGGTACAACATATGATGCAAATGTAGAGAACACACAGAGCAAAATGAAGACCAATCTTAAGTATACACTAATGAGAAGCGTGAACACTGCATGCAGAACACCTATTCAAACTTTTCAAACAAGAAATAAAAGCATTCAGGTGTATTTTTAAATTTAATTTAATTTTTATTTATTGTTTTGCTTGTACTTGCCTATTATGGTGATCACATTATGGATATATCTAGCAAAAAAATGTTATTTCCTGCACAATACACCTGTCCATAATCACAATAATTCATGCTACTTCTTAAAAATATTCTATTTAAGTAACATATAGCATTTTATAAATAAAATATTTTCTTATTGATTCTTATTCTAAAATTCTACATTTTAATAATCTGTGGACATCTTATTTGCAAGAGATAGCTTTCTTTAAGGTATTTAATCACTCTATCTATGGTTGTTAATTTAAGCTAATAATTTTCCAAATCTACATATCTCCACCATATTTGGTATTATGTGGACAGAACTTAAATTTATATTTATTAAAATAAATACATGTTATTTAAAAGAGTCTTAAGTAATCTAGAACATTAATGACTACTTTAGCCAGAAAAAAATTATCTTCCATCATTCCATAAAGACACTAGCATGTTACTTTTTCCCTAGTCACATCTACAATAATGTTTGCTTCCTTGTGAAAGTGCTTAAACTGTAAAAGTAAACAGAATAAAGTGCACAGAAGTTAAGAACCTCACAAATGCATAATTTTGATAATTATTACACACTTCATTTAACCATAACACAATCACACATCAGCCTGGTCTTTTCTAAAAATATTTGAATACAGAAGTATTTTCCTTTGAGCAGCATGTTTTACCACTAGGTGGTGGTATCTCCTTTAGTCTTCGTTGAAATTGCTTTCACTATCTGAAGATTACAATTTGAGTTTGTTGATTTAAATAATGATGAATCAAAGAAACCACATTATTTGCAGTGAAATTTGCTTCTCAACCCTCAATATTTTGTAAAACATCAGCTTTATTTTATTTCATGTTTACAGGAGTCTAGTAAAGATGTATGAGCTAAATATTTATAATGGTTATTGTTCAGGTTTGTTGTTATTAAAAGAATAGGAAGGACATTGAGTTTCTTAATATCTCGAGAGTGGTCTAGACAATATATATTGCCCCAGATAGAAATAACATCACTCTGTACCACTGGATTATTCTGATACTTAGGTTATAATTAACAGACTGTCTATCTTTCTACCTCTACAAAAATAATGCTCTTTTATACATGCTCTACTTGGTGAAAAGAATCAACATCTCGGTATTTTCAAAAGAGCAGAAAACACAATGTAGTAGAATATTTTTCAGTTAAGTATAACAAAAGATTTTACAGGGATATTAGTGAGCTGTTTCTTTTTCCTGCCCTTTTCTTTTAAACGGTGTTGATATTGGCTCTACAGAAGACCTGAAAATATATATGACTTTGTTATTTTCCATACTTACTACCATACGTTTAATGCAATATTTTTGCAAATGTGATCTATTTCTACAGATTTATTTATGAAAAATTAAACATATTTATTAATATGAAATGTTGGTAAACTTTTGGGAGTTGTGCTTCTCAAACAGTAGTTATATATATATGTAATCTAGGGTAAAAAATCTGGAGGACAAAATATGTTTGTATTTTGAAAAGATAAATGAGCACTGAATATATATTTCTGAGGAAATATTCAGAAAGTGGGAACAAATTTGTCATAAAGATGTCTAGTACAGTACCATTTCTAGCAGTAAAACATTTGATATAATCTCAATATTCAGTAATAAAAACTTGTTAAATTTTATGATACATCATACAATGGGAAATAAATATGAAAACACTATTAGATAAGAATATCAACATGAAAAATTTATGATTAACAAAGTTAAATTTTTAAATATTAAGAAAATTACTTCTGTAAAAACATGCTGATGTGTTTATACATATGTGTGTATCTAAAACCATATCTATAACATCATGCTTCCAAATATTTTTGGGGTTTGGCATATCTGGAAAACATTGGCCTTCAGATTAGCTACAATAATAAAACACAACTAAATACAGACATTTCAGACATTTATGTTTAGAAAATAAACTTCAGTTCGATTTCCAGAATAATCAATAGATGTAGTTTGAACATGGAATGAGAAAGCAGATATTATATCATATCATCCATAGAACAAATGATTAAAAACTTAAAATAGTGGATAGTTAATATAGTAACTGTGAAGTGCAAATCAGATGTACAATAAGTTGGTTAATCTCAACCTAAAAGTCAATTTTTAGATGCGCATTAGTCCATTTGTTGTTTTTTTGGCAATATGACCAGTAAACACTTCCTATACTCCTCTTAGGTAGAGAACACTGGACATAATGACAGTCTATCATGCACTTTGCAATACAAGAATCTCAAAAAATAAAGTTTACTTCAGCATCCCTGGTAGACATGGGAGGGGCTGCAAGCTAGGGTGGAACTCAATTTGACAATTTTCAGGGTAGGAAGGAAATGAAAAGTCGAGGCCAAAGGAAAATAATTATTCTCATGACTTCCAGAAAAATATTGTTTCCTTTTATCAATTCTTATTTCTGATTACATGTGAAGTGTGTACACACACTAATGTTTACCAAAGAAAACCCTTGAGTATAAGGCCAGTTTCATGTTTTTTTCTTTTGTTAATTATTTTTGATAACCTATTTAATCTACCCTTATAAGTGATCACTTGAAAAATAGAATATCTCATACTACTCTTTTTATATTCATGTTCTTTTCATAAACTGATGTTGGGTGATTTCTACTTCATTTCACAACAACAGTGTTAGTTTCGGTTTTCAAAGTGTGTGTGTGTGTTTTATTTTGGTACTATGAATCCTCATAGCTAGATAAGCATTCACTTTTATGACACACAATTTGAACATTTAGAAGTCAGTCATGATATTAAAGACTAGATTATCTCACAATCTATACTTTAATTTTATATCGTCTATTTTTGTTTCATTAGAGTAACTGCAATATTGTTGTCTATTTTAAAGACATAGTATGATATTTTTCTTCATAAAATTCTGTAACCTCTTTAAACCACATTTTAGTTAGCACGTTACTCTAGGGAGCACAGGCTCTGAGTGCATAGAAAATATCAATTAGCAAAAGTTGTAACTCATTTTTTATTCTTATATTTCAACTAAGCAATTAAGCTTGATTGAATTACTGTCTATTCACTTAGAATATGACTAAAAGATATAGATGCCATATTTTGAACCAAATTCTGGTTCGAGTTACTTTGGATTTTTATTTTTGAGACAGGAATTTCTGTTTAAACAAAAATATACTTTGTATATCTCAAGCATCTATGTCTTACTCATATCTCATGTAGTTAACAGGTACCCATTTCTATGCAACATTTTTACAAAATAAATCCTCTTCAGATGAAATCATTTCAAGGTCTTTGCTAGTGAATTTGTTAGTCATTGTTTCTAATTATCTATAAAACATTAGCTCAATGTTGCTATTATATCCTGATAATACTGTAATTTTAAAGAGCTTTGGATAATAAAATACACTTCTTATATACAATGCAATGCCTTCTCCATTATATTTGTAACAACATGATTCTGAAAACTAGAACTTCAAATATCTCCCAATACAATTGTTTGCCATGAAGCAGTGGTTCTTTCTCAAAGTGTTGTGCCCCAACCAGCAGCACCAGCATAACCTGGGAAATTGCTAAAAATAAAAAATTATCAGGTCCCTCTTTTACTGAATTAATCAGAAACATTGGCAATGGAGCTCAGCAATCCATATTTTAATAATTCTTCCAGGTGACTCTGATGCATATTGCAATTTAATAGCTACTGTTATATAGTTAAAAGAGGTGTGAATAGTGTTAATTAATTATTATGTTATAAATGTATGCTTTATGAGATACTCAAGGTTTTCACTTTAAATTATAAAGGATCTATTAAGTCTATGAATAATTAACCTATAGTTTCAACTGTCCACTATTAGCCCAAATGCTCAACTGTAGAGGATAATAGTGCAGGGGGTGTCACCATACTGCTTCTTCCAGAAATCTAGAACATAATTGATGCACATAATAGAGACACATACTTGAATTTCAGTGTTTTTATTAAATGAGAAACATTCTAAGGTTTTCTAGAAAGCCATTCAGAGTAGATTAATTTTTTTCCCAAGACAGCTATGCCTGAAGATATTCATAAGTAAAAGCAATAACTTTCTGATAATGATTTACCAGGTTCTCCTTGGCAGGGCAGTCTGATAGCCACATTTCAATTAGGACTTGGTGATATAGTCACAGTGTATCTTTAAGGAGATCATTGACTTACAGAAATAAATGTCACCTGCAGCCTTACCAGTCCTCACTTCCAAATATCCTCAGTTCTTAATATCTAAGTAATATAGTCTGTAATCTATCAATGGCAGTCTTCTTACAGCCTTCATTCTTTTTAGGGGTGTCCAATCTTTTGGCTTCCCTGGGCTACATTGAAAGAATAAGAATTGCCTTGGGCCACACATAAAATACACTAACACTAACGGTAGCTGATGAGGAAAAATAAAGCAAAATATTTTCAAAATGTTTTAAGAAAGTTTACTAATTTGTGTGGCACTGCATTCAAATCCCTCATGGGCCTCATGTGGTCTGTGGGTCATGAGTCAGACAAGCTTGCTTTAAATCTTCCTCAAGCCGTTAAGTTGGTGTTTTCAAAGGTACTGGATTGTCCTTCAAACAATGCATTACTTCTCTGCATGGTCATATTTCTAAAGTTGTTAAGGCCCCTTAGTGATTCATGATTATACATCCAGGGAAAAAAGATAATAATATGTTTTGTTTTACTATTAAGAACCTGTTGTATTTTGACCCCTTTAAGAATTTATAGAACACTGAAATCTAAATAATTATACATTTTTAAAATGGAAGTTACAGACTTAGAAAGCTAGTATTGACCATGTGATGATTTTGTAAGAGTTTACAGAACAATATTTAACTTTGATCAGTTGCAAGATTTCTACCTGTAAAATTAGAGTACTCACAATAGTTTCTACTGAAGAACAGGCTATCCCATGGGCATAATTTCTATATATCTGGAGACAGTGCTGTCAAAACTACTGAAAGTGATTCTCTTTCTTTCTCCTCTTCTCTCAAAATAACAGCCAAAGCAACTTAGCCATAAATCAGATCACTCTATTGGTTAAATCAGCTGAAGTAAGCTGTGTTACTGCTTTGTGAATCATTTATTTTAGTCACATTCTACTCAGTTCTTCCCATGACCTAAATTTCACCTGTATAATGGAGTAGTGGAGCTTTCAGAGTGTTCTGACAAGAGATCTAAATATATATGTTTGTTGAAATTCAAAGATGTGTGCTAATATGTACAATGTTTAACGACCTTATTGCTTGGGAAAAAAACCTATTTGATTATAATTTATTTAACAACCAGTCAGTATTATAGTATGGTAAAAACAGTTGTTCTTTACAAAGCACTATGATACAAGAGCCTAAGAAACAAAGTATACAAAATGCTTTCTTTGCATGCATTTAAGTAGAGGCATAAACATGATAATACCACATGAGAGGTAATTCCAGATGGATTACAGACTTAAACATAAGACCTAACACCATAAAAACTCTAGAAGAAAACTTAGGCAAAACCATTCAGGACATAGGCATAGGCAAGGACTTCATGACTAAACACCAAAAGCATTGGCAACAAAAGCCAAAATAGACAAATGGGACCTAATTAAACTCCAGACCTTCTGCACAGCAAAAGAAACAATCATTAGAGTGGACCGGCAACCAACAGAATGGGAAAAAATTTTTGCCATCTATCCATCTGACAAAGGGCTAATATCCAGAATCTGCAAAGAACTAAAACAGATTTACAAGAAAAAGCAAACCCATTCAAAAGTGGGCAAAGGATATGAACAGACACTTTTCAAAAGAAGACATATATGAGGCCAACAAACATATGAAAAAATGCTCATTATCATTAGTCATTAGAGAAAAGCAAATCAAAACAACATTGAGATACCATCTGATGCCAGTTAGAATGGCTGTCATTAAAAAATCTGGAGACAACAGATGCTGGAGAGGATGTGGAGAAATAGGAACACTTTTACACTGTTGGTGGGAGTGTAAATTAATTCAACCATTGTGGAAGACAGTGTGGCTATTCCTCAAGGACCTAGAAATAGAAATTCCATTTGACCCAGCAATCCCATTACTGGGTATATATCCAAAGGATTATAAATCATTCTATTATAAGGACACATGCACACAAATGTTCATTCCAGCACTGTTTATAATTGCAAAGACTTGGAACCAATCCAAATGCCCACCAATGATAGACTGGACAGGGAAAATGTGGTACATATATATCATGGAATACTATGCAGCCATAAAAAACGAGGAGTTTGTGTCCTTTGCAGGGACATGGATGAACCTGGAAACTGTCATTCTCTGCAAACTGACACAAGAACAGAAAATCAAACACCACATGTTCTCACTCATAGGCGGGTGTTGATCAATGAGAACACATGGACACAGGGAGGGGAGCATCACACACTGAGGTCTGTGAGGGGAACTAGGAGAGGGACAGTGGGGGGAGGGGAGTTGGGGCAGGATAGCATGGGGAGAAATGCCAGATATAGGTGATGGGGAGGAAGGCAGCAAACCACATTGCCATGTATGTACCTGTGCAACAATCCTGAATGTTCTTCACATGTACCCCAAAACCTAAAACACAATAAAAAATATATATATAATTAGAATTTCTAATATCTCCCAATACAATCATTTGCTATGAAGCAGTGGTTCTTTCTCAGTGTTGTGCCCCAACCAGCAGCACCAGCATAACCTGGGAAATCGCTAAAAAGATACATGCACATGTATATTCATGGCAGCACTATTCACAATGGCAAAGACATGAAATCAACCTAGGTGCCCATCAGTGGTTGATTGAACAGAGAAAATGTGGTATACGTAGACCATAGAATACTAGGTAGACATAAAAAATAATAAAATCATGTTCTATGCAGCAACATGGATGCTGCTGGAGGCCATCATACAGAAAACCAAATAACGCATATTCTTATTTAGAAATGGGAATTAAACATTGGGCACTCATGGACATAAAGACAGCAATGACACATACTGGGGGCAGGGGAGTTGGAGAAATAAAGGCAAAGGGTTGAAAAAGTATTGGGTACTATGCTCAGTACTTGGGTGACGGGATCACTTATACCCTAAACCTCAGCATTGTGGAATGTAATTATGTAACAAACCTGCATATATAACCCTTGAATCTAAAATAAAAGTTAAAATTTAAAAAAGGTAAATGCAGGTAATGAAAATTGTATTAGAAAATAAAGAAATAAATATCTACTTCTTTTCAGGAACTTAGATATATAAAGTGCTTTATCAGGCTTCAAGCTTTTGAAGCTGTTTCTCCTCTTTCATGGAATAATTTGATTTTAGGATTTTAGGACTAATGAGAAAATCGATAAAACTAGGTTAGAATTCAAAATGTAATTAGCAGAAGACAGAGCAAAGAAAATCTGGTAGGGATGGAGAGGAACAGTATAATAGAGACATATAGAAGAGATGGTCATTATTGAAAACACACACAATTGTCTCACTTGGTATTTAAATACTCTTTTTTAAAAAATTGGAAGATAATTACCTGAAAATTCAAAACACAGTACAGAGAAATTTTGTATGTTCTTCACTGAATTTTCCCTAGTATTAATATTTTATATATGAGGCATATTTATTAAAAATCTTACATAAATGAACATTGGAATAGTACTAAATAATTAGACTTATTTACAATTGACCAATTTTTTCATATCCCAGGTTTAATTCCTGGATACCATATTGCAATTAGGCACAAGATAATTTTAATCATATACATGAGATATCTTCCCTACATCTTAGTTTTATAGAATTAGTAAATTAAATTCAATTAAGTACAAACCTTCAATTAAGAAATGATGGCCATTTCCTGTTATGTTAATCTTAGGAACTAACCTGATTCACGAAACCTTCCTCAGAGATTATGTCAATGAGCAAAATTGTACAACTGGATTCGGGTACAACTAACAGAAGAGAACAAAAAATAACTTACATCTGATTTCCACTGAGCACAATCTAATAAGATATATGTTTTTGTTTTCAGAAAACCCCACATTTATAATGTTTCTACAATAAATGTGACAAAGAGATTATATTTGGTTATGCATTTTTATTTTCTAAACATTTCTTCACATCATTGTATTTAATAATTCTGTAAAACCTCTTTAGAAGTCAGTAGACTAGATAGATAACCATGCATGAAGCCTTGGTGAGCATTTGAAAAATGTTTTTTAAAAAGTTATATGGCTCTAAAACTCACACAATTTTCTTTTCTTTTTTAAATTATACTTTAAGTTCTGTGGTACATGTGAAGAATATGCAGGTTTATTACATAGGTATACACATGCCATGGTGGTTTGCTGCATCCATCCCCCCGTCACCTACATTAGATGTTTCTCCTCATGTTATCCCTCCCCAATCCTCCCACCCTCTTCTATCCCTCCCCTAGCAGGCCCCGATGTGTGATGTTCCTCTTCACGTGTCCATGTATTCTCATTGTTCAACTCCCACTTATGAGTGAGAACATGCAGTGTTTGGTTTTCTGTTCACACAATTTTCTTTTTAGCACTTAACAGAAAGTAGAAAGTGGCCTAAGTCATTGGTTACATTCTGTTTTTATTAAAACATTGACATTCAATTTTTCTGTGGGCTATATGCAATGAAATTGATTTCAATTATATTCATGATTTTGTGGCTAAAGAGTGATCTGCTTATTAATGCATAATCTAAACCATCATATAGAATTTAATTTGGAATGGGTATTAAAATAAAATATTTATTGAACTACTTTGAAAGTTGAATCTCCTAATGTTAAAATATTTTTATTAATCAAACTTTTAGAAAATAGCTGAATGTGTTGATATGCACGTATAGTCCTAGCTACTCAGCAGGCTGAGTTGAGAGTATTGCTTGAGAGCAGGAGTTCAAGGTTAACATGAGGTATGTTCACATCGCTACATTCCAGCCTGGGTGACAAAGCAAAACCCTGCCTTTGATGTACTAAAATATACATATGTGCTAAAATATACACACACGTATATATAATCTGTATATATATTTAGTATAATTATTAATTCATCATTATGTCAAACAAACATACATCAAAAGTAAGACCTTTTTTATTGTACTTTAAGTTCTAGGGTACATGTGAAGAACATGCAGGTTTGTTACATAGCTATACATGTGCCATGGTGGTTGGCTGCATCCATCACCCCATCTTCGGCATTAGGTATATATATCCAGTAACATGATCTGGGTTAATTGTTATCTCATAACTGCATTAGAGAAATTATCTGTAATTTATATTTTCTAAATGTCCTCTCATTGCAACCTGCAAAAACAACTAGATTAATTTTTCTTAAGCCCTGAATTTGTAACAGAATCCTAAACTCAAAATCTTCTCTACAAACAAAAGCTAATTGCAGTAATCTGATATGAGAGCCCTTCATGGCTAGAGTTCCACATTACCATCAACCTTATTTCACCTAAACATTGTATATAAAATGTAATTGAAATAGCAGTTTTTAAAAAGTAAAACAATATAATTTTCTCTATTTTTTCTAACTCAAGTTTTTATTCTATGTGAGTGTCAGGACACTTTGAGTAGGTTTGAAATTTCATGCTGCCAGCATCTGTCCTGGAGTTCTAGGTGCCTTATTTACTGCTAAGAGATCAATGTGGAGGCGGACATGCCCACAGCCTCAGATATCTGATTTCATTTGTCAACAGAAATATTTCCATTTTCCTTCTTGAATCTCAGTTACTAGTCTATGTATATTGCTGCTAAGATAAGGCTGATTTCCAATAAGATGTTCCCTTCTGGTCCAGTGGCAATCTCCATGCCTCATTTTAGTGTGTGAACTGCAAGTCCAATGTCTCACTAAAGCATGAGAGTTGTTGAAGTTTATTTAAATATGCGTCTGCTTAGACGTAATATACAGCTTTCTTTTTTGGGCCTTCTTGAACTGTTCAGGGATCTTCTCTCCAATTTAATAAATTTCGTTTCAGTACTACCATTTACTCAAGCAAAGACTAGAAGCAGCAGCTATTTTCCCTCCATATGTGACTCGATATGTGTAAACTTCTTTGCCCTTCCTTCTGTGCTCTTCTCCTGCCCTGGAAATATCTATACTTCCATATCTGTATCTATATGTTATGTTTCTTTTTTTATTTGGGAAAGGGAAGGCCAAACCTAATCAAACCACATATCCTTAAGAAAATAAAGAAGTTTAAACAAACCATTTGCTTAAACTTCTTTATTTCCTTGAGTATATGTACTCCTAGAGTTCCAGGAGAAAAGTATTTTGGTTATCATCCTTGAAGTAATAAACATAGAATAGCTGTATTTGTCAATGGGAAAGGAGAGAAACACAAAGAAAAGAAATACATGAGAAAATAGTGAATATGTAAAACTATACTCCAACATCAATCAACGTAGAATTTAGTGCACATCAAATATTTTTCAACTTGACAAACAGTGTATATGATGGTCCACAACCTGCACTTAATTTTCCATTTTCTCATTTGTGCTTATGCAAATCCTTTTATCGTTCAGTCTCCTTCAAATTTAAATTATTCTATAAAAATTTTCATGACAACATCAGTTTCTTTCTTGTGGTTGATGTGTGCAATAAGAATGGACACCCAACCAACTATTTAGTTCAGTTGTTGAGACTGAGGATGCCACACACAGACATCAAGAGGGTACCAAGCAGTTTATTATTCACATAATGAGGCTTTGTGGGATAAACACGGCTAGTGTTTTGTGTTTTATTTTTTATGTTTTTATTTTTTATTGCATTTTAGGTTTGAGGGTACATGTGAAGAACATGCAAGATTGTTGCATAGGTACACACCTGGCAGTGTAATTTGCTGCCTTCCTCCCCATCACCTATATCTGGTATTTCTCCCCATGCTATCCCTCCCC
>PVKV010038224.1:0-14094 GCA_004027835.1 Alouatta palliata
GGGGAGTTGGGGAGGGATAGCATGGGGAGAAATACCAGATATAGGTGATGGGGAGGAAGGCAGCAAATCACACTGCCATGTGTGTACCTATGTAACAATCTTGCATGTTCTTCACATGTACCCCCAAACCTAAAATGCAATAAAAAGTATATATATTTAAAAAAAAAAAAAGCACAATGATATGACACAAAAGTAAACAAACAAAAATCCCTGAAATAGGGCCTACTTTCTTACCCATTTTATCACAAAGACATAATGTTTTTGTTTTCTTGTTTTTTTAAAAAATAGCTTTATTGAGGTATAACTGATATTTAAAAAATGCACATATTTAATATATACAATTTAATGAATGTAGACATATCCATACACCCAATAAACCATCATCATAATGAAAGTAATAGACATATCCATCACCTCTAAAGGTTTCCTTATGCCTTTTTAAATTTGGTTTTATTGTAAGAACACTTAGCAAGGTTTATACTATTTGGGAAAGAGATAAATATTATTATTTGTCCCTATACATAAGTTTCACTTTGTTTATCTTTTCCATCAATAAAAATATCATTAATAGAAAAGATTTATAAGGTCATCCCAGTAGGTTTATTCATTTGAAAAACAATTTACTTGTTTTAAACAACTTATAGAGGTGATGAGTTTCTGTCCTTTAAACCTGTTAAATTACAATTACAGGCATGAATATAGCAGGAAGTAATATTATCCAAGTGATTCCATTTATCAACCATGTAAGAAATTGGTATTTGACTACTCCATGACTGGAATCATGCAGAAAGCACTGTTAGGTAAACTCATGATTTCAAAAGTATATATATATATAGTATGCATGTATGGGTGTGTGTGTGTGTGTGTGTGTGTGTGTGTGTTGTGTAAAAGCAACTGCTTGCAAAATCCAAAAGTCATGGTCAGTCTTCTCACCTAGCTTTCTCATGTCATTTTACAGAACTGGCTACTCTTTTATGTCTGAAATATTTGTTTCAGACTTTTTGAAACCACATTCATCCGGTTCTCCTTCCATTCCACTGACTCTTCTGTTTTAGTCAATTTTACTTCTGTCACTTTCTCATTGTGACCTCAAAATGCTCTTTATCTATATACGTTCCCCAGGTGAACTGATCCAATCTATATCATTTAACTGCCAAAACCTGCTTCTGACATACAAATTACTGATGATTGTGAGCTCTCCCTTGCACTATATATTCATATATCCAATTGCCTACCTACCATTTTTTTGGATGACTATTCAAGCATCTCAAATTTCACTGCAAGTAAATTAATAAACAGACAGAAAGATATTATCTTCAAATACACTTCCTCTTCTCTACAAGTAGATGCAAGTAGTTTCTCAGCCCCAAAACACAGTGTCTTCCTCAGTTCTACTCTTTGTTCACACTACTCTTCCTATTGCCTTTCCATCAGCAAATGTGGTTGATACTGGCTTCTGAATGTTCATTATGTTCACAAGTTGCTTCCATTTCCAGCACTTTCACCTCTGAATAAATCACCGTTATTGTTCAGATACTACTGAGGTAGCCTTTGCTTTGTTTTCTGGGTCTACTGTTCCACCTATGTGGTCCATTTGACACATAACAGCCAGGGTAATTTTATTTCACTTAAGATCATGCTATTTCCATGCTTAAAATTACTCTGTGGTTTCCAATCATGCAGAGAATAAATCCAAACTTCTTGCCATGGTTTTCATGGCCATATGTGATTCACCCTTACCTACTTCTCCAATATCATTTCCTAATACTTGGCCTCTCATTGGCAATGTTCTAGCTCAAAGACAAACATTATTTCCTACTCTGATAACTGTGAGACTCATCACCATTTGCACCTCTTGATCCCTCTGTCTGGAATTACACTTCTTGGATCCCTTCCCATTATTAGGTATTAATATAAATGGCACCACCACTGATTGTAGAGCAAATCATCCATTACTCCCTCATACCACTTGATATTATATTTGACTTTATTATTTTAAGACTTAATTGCTCTCTAAACTCATAGGAATTATTGTTGTTAAATTCCCCACAAATCCCAATTATAATGGCTTTTGCCATGGGGGCAGAATTTTCTCTTATTCGACATTGACTTTCCATTATTCAGATTAGTGCTTGTATATGATAGATACTCAATGAATAATTACTGAGTGACTATATTTATCATCATCACTCACTCACTATGAAAAGAATTTTCTTAGTAAGCCCAACATAACAAAACTTAGCTTAACCAAAACTCCAAATTAAGTACAAAATGTAGATATAGTCTGATTTAAACAAAACATCTGAATGTTAGGGAAAAAGTCATAAAAGGCAACAGATATCTCTACAGTAATTCATAAAATGTTTAAAAATAAATCTAATTCCATGAAATCTTTTCAAAATAATGACTCTGAGACCTTGTGAAATTTATAGTGTGGAGGCATTTTGTTCTGACCCTTGACTAATTTATTTAAGGTAAGCAAAATTATTGGGAATTTTAGAAATGTGTTTTGATAGTCGGAAGTAAAATGTGTATTTTCAGCTTTACTGATAATTTTGTTTAAGGTGTTACTATAGAAAGATTGTTCTACAAACTATTTTAACTGCTGTATAAGGTCCCATAACTGTTGTATGATGTTATTTTTTGTCTTTTCATCTGAAAAATATTAAGGTGCTCCAGCAGCAATAGGAAAGGACCTGAAGAGAGCATCTCTGTGGCAAGTCTGCACCTCACACTACTGTGGCATCGATACCAGGTGTATTAGTTAATCCTCAAGCTGCTGTAAATAAATTCCTGAGACTGAGCAATTTATAAAGAAAAGAGGTTTAACTGACTCACAGTTCCGCTTGGCTGGGGAAGCCTCAGGAAACTTAAAATCATGGTGAAGGCACCTCTTCACACCGCTGCAAGAGAGAGAATGATTGTCAGCAGGGGAAATGCCAGGTGCTTATAAAAACATCAGACCTCATGAGACTCACTCGTTATCAAGAGTACAGCATGGAGGAAACCACCCCTATGATTCAATTACCTCCACATGGTCCCGCCCTTGACACACGGGGACTGTGGGGATTACAATTCAATGTGAGATTTGGGTGAGGACACAGAGCCAAACCATATCACCAGGTTTACCCCAAGCAAGTAGTGCTGCACACCCCCATCTGACAGGTAGGTAGGCAGAAACTTGAAGAAATCTCCATCTAGACAGTTACAGCACAGCTGTGATCAATTATAACCAGTTCTAGATCTAAGTCTTACCACATTTTAAAGTACTTTTATTTTCATGGGGAAGGAAATAATTCCAATAAATAAAAATTGCTCATTTTGGTCAGGCATGGTGGCTCATGCCTGTTATACCAGCACTTTGAGAGGCCGAGGTGGGTGAATCACCTGAGGTGAGGAGTTCAAGACCAGCCTGACCAATGTCATGAAACTCCATCTCTACTAAAAATACAAAAAATTTAGCCAGGTGTGGTGGTGAGCGCCACCATGAGCTTACCATGAGCTGCCATTGAAAAGATAGAGTAATCCCAGCTACTCAGATACTCAGGAGGCTAAGGCAGGAGAATCACTTGAACCTAGGAGGCAGAGGTTGCAATGAGCCAAGATCACGCTCCAGCCTGGGTGACAAGAGCAAAAAACTCTGTCTCAAAAAGAAAAAAAAGAAAAAAGTCTCATTTCACTATTTAGCCAAACTTAAACATAATCTTAAAAATAGGGAAAAAAATCTGTCTTTGTCTTCTAAACAAATACTTCCAAAACTTTTGCTGTAAGAAGTTAAGGTTACAGGGTCACTCAAGGTCTCATTCTGAGAGGATATTAAAAAAAAAAAAGGTGGGGCAAGGACTTTCTAAATCATGTAGGTTACAGAACTGAAAAGAAAATCCTTTGAAGAATAGGTCATTGGTTTTGATATTAGGGAATAAGGTATGAGATGCACTTTGAGGAACTGTAACCTAACCAAGCAGATCAAACATAGTGGTTTTCATTAAAAAGTTGCCATTTATCTAATCATGGTGAGTTTATCTTACCATGAGCTGTCATTGAAAGGATAGAGAAATACTATGACTTACTACAGCATAGTAGATATCAAAAAAAGACAGATGGTAACTTTTTAATGACAGACACTGTTCTCCAGGCCTTATTCACATCTCCAAATTCAAGAGCAGCTGCCATCAACATCGACCTTTGGGACTGAGCTGAAAGGAGACCCTAATGAAGTGAAATCTATATTAGTATTATAATCTGAAAATCTTGGGGAAAATTTGACTTCTTTTGGAATCAGTCCTGCTTTTATTGAAAAAAGTTCATATGAGGTAGAGAGACAAATTTGTATTTTAATGCTTTGATTTAAACTTTTTAAACAACATATATTTTAATAACATTTGTGAATTTAAAAAATATGACTTCACAGTTAAAAGCCTGAATTTTTGAGCCACATATGCTTGGAATCAATCAGCTTTTTTTCTGTTTCTCAATTTTCTCATTTATAATGTGGGAAAAAAGAAATGTTCCCATCTCATTGGGTTGTGTTAAGGGTTCTAAAACATAATGAATAGAACAACAGTGTTGTTACTGTTTTTGCTGTTAGCATTAACTAATGACTTCCATTGTATTTACTATTGTATTAAGTGAACCAAATATTAACTCTCGAAGTAAGAAAAGTAACTCTACTACTGTCCCCCAAACAAACAAAGACACATTTTAAACATTTTGATTATTAAATCGGTCAGTTAAATGCCACACACTCATAAATCCCAATTTTGCTACCAATGGCAGGCATTTTTTAGTTCTTTTGTACTCTCAAATGCTGATTAACCATTTAGAGAGAACTCTCCTTACTTCTTACTTCCATATTCTTTCCATTTGGGATAGCTCATGGTCAAGTCTCCTTTTCTTGGCCACTGAGAACACTTATTACTCATGCACATATTTTGGTCCATACATTGCATTCTATTGTTCTGTATCTGAGTCTTTCTCTCCCAACTAGATATAGATTCTTTGAAAGTGAATATACATGACATTTTTCATAGGCTTCAGAAGTAACCTAGCCCAGTGTTCAGCAAGATATTTGAACTCATCAATAATATTTTACCTAAAACTAATATACATGAACTTATATAAACTAAATTTATAACGTTATCATTATATGTGGCTTCCTTACACTCCTCAATTGAACTGTGTGATAGAGAAACAAAATACTAAACTCAAAAGTTGCCAATCCTGTATTTTAGAACATGACTTCCTAAGAAAAACCACTTATCCTTTTGGGGCCTTGGTTTCATCATCTGTTCAATAACAAAATTAATCACTTTATCTTATGATATATTTCGGATTGAATATTATTGAATGTCATTTAATTAAATTTGGCAACGTTTGGAATATGCTCACTAATTGCAACATGCATTTCAAAAAAATGGACCAGCATATGTTCTAGTCACAGTCTTAACGATTTGAAACAAAGGTAAAAATATAGACTACATAACCACTAGTTGTTTTACTTTAAGAGAGAATAATGCTGAAAATATTTAAAATCTGGAAGTCATTTCCTATTAGACTGTTTTAATTTCCTTCAGTGTTTCCCTCTGTGCATTTTTCTTTATTTCTCCATTTATCAGATGCTTAAAAACTCTGAAGAATGAAGTTAACTAATTGTCCATTAGATGCCATGGATCTTTCGTCTATTTAAGGATGTCTCCTTGATGCAGTTCCTCTCATTAGACAGAGCTGTGAGATTTGCTGTGCACTCACAGATGGGATCCTGGCTTCTGCAGCAATGAGCACTTAAGCTCTAGGAAGCCCTGTTTAGACAGCGATGTTTTAATAGAGGAGTCCACATCCAACCTCTCACTCTTGTCTAAATACCTGCTGGTGATGATCACTTTGCTTCCTGCTGCTCTAAGTGGAGTCATTAAAAGAAATGCAAGTTTCAGCAAGATTGGAAGAGGGTGAAAACTTCCTTGTTCATGAGAAGGTCAGCTCCATCAAACATTTTACCTGTCCACCTCCATTAACGTAATCATTATGAGAAAATCAGATAGCCCTTATCATTAAAGGGTCCTAAGAGATTAGTAAGTCTCTTTAACCTTCCAGCAGTTGAATACAAAAATTTAGAAATCTAATAGTCTTTCCTACTTTTTAAGATATAAGCAAGAAGATTATAGTACTCTTCCAAATATATTTCAGTGCTTGATATAATTAAATTTTGGAGATACTTTTCTCCAGCATCTCCTCAGCCCTCTATCCTGTTATAATAGAGGGGACAGTGATAAGTTTCTTAATTTGCTTGGGATTATCATATGAGAAATGAAATGAAAGAGAAAGAAAAATAAATTAAATGGTAAATGAATAATTTACACTTTTTATAACATTAGCTTTATACACAGGTTTTCAATTAATTGCACAGGTATTTTTCAAGTGGTTATGGACATTGTGCTGTGCTACTTCCTGAGGGATGTATGAAAGATTCACCTTCATGATATCTACTCTCAGGATTCTGAAATCCATTTGGATAAGAGGAGACAAACATATATAAAGAATATAATGCATAATTGGATATAAAACAAACAGGGCAAAACTATCAGCTAGCATACAGTCAGGTGCTACATTTAGTATAATCAGTTACAAAAATAAAGCCTACAGCTTATATTTGCAAAAAGTAGTCAAGAGATTCAATTAAAGACATGATTACTTAGGTTAATGCCTCATATAGAATTTTGGACTTGAAATGATTTTTGAAAATGCAAGAGAGAAATTTTAGGTGAGAAAGTGCAATGAACAGAAGCTAGGAACTTCTTTAATTCAGGGATTCTAATGCAAATACTCATCTGGGAAGAGCTCTACCTCTATATCTAGCTCCTGAAGGGCTTTATCAGTTGTTATCCACATGGTCTCTATGCCTATCTGTTTTATTTTTTTTCTTATTTCAATTGTATATTTATAAAATTGCACCCTCCACTTTCAACAGCCTCAGGGTACAAGCACCAATAAAATTCCCATTGATTCAAGTATTAAAATACATGAAAAGAAACAATAGCCAGCAGCAATAATGATTAAACACATAAGTATCAAACAAAACAAAATTGTATTGAAAACAACAGTCCCCTCAAATCCATCCCTTAAAATGGAGCAGGCTTGCTTATAATGTAGAAAAAATTAGGTGAATTGTAACTATATACAACATCTCTGGCTGTAATATATAGTAAAACTCTCATATTAGTATTTGACTTAGTTCCTAAGGAGTCTTGGTATGATTTCCTTTTGCCTTTATGTGCCTCCATTTCTTTAGCTATCAAATAAGAAGGATGCTGTTCATAATAGAAAAACACTGTCTCCTAGGAATGTTGTGAAAAAGAATAAAATCAGAAATTTGAAACAACTTAAAAAGTGGATCAATACAAATATTAGTCATTTCTAACCTTAGTTATCATTCTAGTATTTTTGAAATATGTAATCTTTGTCTGTGACCTTACTCTGATAATATAGTCTGTATTTTCAGAGATGCACTCTGTGGTTGCAGATGTTAAATGTTATACAGATAGGAATACTTACACCTTTATCATTTTGTTAATTCTTATCGCTAATGATAATGTCAGAGGTAGAAATGACTCTTCCTTCTATGATACACTTCAAATGTTGCTTGGCACATTTATAAAGTTCTTATTGCAACAGTAGAGACTGAATTGTACCAACTTCATTCAACTTCATTACAATTTCAACAGCTGTGAGCAGGTATCTACCTAGACCTGTAAACACAACTCTACCAATATCTTCCAAGAAGAATACCAGTCTTATTTCCTTTCAAGCCTTAATTTCTAAACTCTAGGAGACTATTCTTTATCATAGCTTTCACAAATGCTTAGCAGAAACTCACATACACAAATACACACATAGCATTTGGCATTCAGAATGCCCTGGAAAGAGTAAACATCATTGTTTTTTACCCTCATTGCAAAGTATACTGGGAAAATAATTCAACAAATATCAGACAAATTATGCATGATATTTAACAACAAAAATAATGGCAACAGAAGAGGTTAAATGATCTGTATGTTGTCTTGTCATCAAAACAGTGGAATTCTTGTTCTTTGCTGGAAACTAGTGAGATGGTAACCATGCCAGTGGCAATCATGAAACATTGCAAGAATAGTAGTTCACAAGATTGTCTTACGGCCGGGCGCAGTGGCTCACACCTGTAACCCCACTACTTTGAGAGGCCCAGGTGGGCAGATCACAAGATCAAGAGATCAAGACCATCCTCGTCAACATGGTGAAACCCTGTCTCTACTAAAAATACAAAAATTAGCTGGGTGTAGTGGCACATACCAACTACTTGGGAGGCTGAGGCAGGAGAACCTGGAGGGCAGAGGTTGCAGTGATCCAAGATCGCACCACTGCACTCCAGCCTGGTGACAGAGTAAGACTCGATCTCAAAACAAAACAAAAAAAAGTCTTACATACTGAAGAATAGCTTACATTCTGGGACATCTACAAACTCTGGTACATCTCTACTGACACTTGTGATGTACCTTCTGCTTAAAATTAATACATATTATATAATTCTAAGATTGTGCTGAATCTGTTAGCAGCAAGATTACATATGGCAAATGTGTCTTTAGACATTCAGAAGATTTTCTTTAAGCTCTGAGTTCTTATAGCAGGATCATATAGATGTACTGCTGTAAAAGGAGTGAGGTCTAACATGTAAGGTCAACGCTACATGTAGGTGAAGAAAGTGCTTTGATGTGAAGAGAATAAAGAATCTCTATTGCATGTATAGCTAGATTTTCATCCACAGTAATAAAAACTGAAATCTTACATTTTTTTGTGCTTGCATAAGTCTTTGGGTTATAATTACTTTTGCTATATTATGGACATACCATGATATATTTAACTTAACCAACAGATACTTATTGAATGGTTGTTAATGGAATTTACTATTCCAAAATAGAAGTTATAGCAGTAAACAAAAGATAAGACTCTCATTTGAGGAGACAAAAAATGTAAAGACCCAAGTATATATTATATCAGGTGATGATAAGTGTTGGGAAGATAAATAAAGTGTGACAAGAGAATAGAAAGAAATGAACATGGGAGAAAAATCATTTTAGGTAAATTGGTTAGAGATGACATTCAGATCTTAGGAAGTGAACATGTATTTGTGGAAAGACTGTTTCGTGGGGAAAATACATTTTTCAGGACTCTACAAGTGTTCTAGGGACACTTATGAAATAGAAATAGCCAATCAAATTGAAATGAGTGAAGAAAGTTTATGATTTCAATGCAAACTGCTGTAGTCCTATATACATTATGAAGAATTTTTATCTCATTGTATGAACTTTGTTTACAACAACCACGTACATTACATAGCACAATATTGTGAATATAGTCCTACAATTTTAAGGTAACAAAATATGAGTTTCCAATATTTATTTTTATTTTCTAAGCTGCTGGTGTAAGGATGGTAAACCTTGAAGCTGAGTTTACTAACTTGAAGTTTAGTACTTTTTCTACTACCCCACACCTTTCCTGCTGGTAGATTACTTTCAACTCTAGATGTCTATGTCTTTAAGGATCTGTTTTCAAGCAGTGTACATACAATCTTTATATGTTCATACAAATCCTCATATTAACATATAATTATAGAAAAACTGATACATGTCAAAAGGAGGGTTTTTGTATAATATGATATGAATTAGAACTCAAAGAGAACATAGGCCTTTATGAAAACAAAATAAATTTTTTAGGGGAAATATACATTTGAATACTTATTTTTCATGTCAAATGCCATAAAACAAAGGGCCCCACGAAGGAAGCTTCAGGAGCAGGTAGGTAAAAGACCACTAGACAACTTGGGAGCAGTGCATTACCAGATGTTTAGGACCTCTAATGAAAGTTTAGCTCAGAGAAACCAGCTGTATGATTAAAAAACAAACAAACAAACAAACAAAACCTCTAAATTCTGTACAGTGAGAGGCTCTGCATCAAATGTCCGGAAAAAGGAATTAAATTAAAAATACAATAAAAATACTATTATAAAATGCAATACAAAAAATACAATTAAGAATTCAGTAATGAAATAAAAAACTCAGAAAAATACAATTATTATTGTATAATAAAATACTCATTTTATTTGTTGTTGAGAAGAGCATCCATTAGCAGCCCAGTCACTCCATTAGAGCATCAACAGTGACAATAATACTGTACTTCCTCATAATGGCCTGCCTTGCCTACTTCTTGGGAAACTCCGCCAACTCACAGCAAAATGTATTTGTCTCACTCAGCCTTAGATATACACTTTCAGAACACATATGTGTGTGTGTCTGTGTGCATATACACACATTTGTCTCTATTTGTCTGTATTCCATTTTAGATGTGAAGTATTCTTTGCTGTGTATTCATTTTCCTTAATCTTTCATCCAAATATCAGAATATGAGTGACAATGGATATTGGGTTAAAAGATATACTTTTAAATGCAAAATATATTATAAACAGTTTCACAAATGTGAAGCTACTTTGTGCCCAAGTAAATTAAATTGGGATTCTAGTGTGCAGATAAAGATGTGTGTGTGTGTGTGTGTGTGTGTGTGTCTAAATGTTTTTGGAAACTCTTTAACAAATAACTTGTTTATAAAGCAATGACCTGTTGTTCTTCTGGAATGTGTAGTTTTGTTCCCTTAGGCAATGCTCTGAAAGGCAGCAGAGGGGAGGGAACTTTTCTGCCTGATGAAATACGCTGCACTGAATATATCCAAGAAACTTTGGAGAAGATTATATACTCCTGACGGCCCAAATGTGATAAGTATATCAAGATTTAGTGTCCCTTTATTAGTTTCTCTTACATGAGAATACCACAGCTGCCAAATCTGAATCATTACCCTCATTTTTTCC
Organism: Alouatta palliata; assembly: GCA_004027835.1. Classification (NCBI taxonomy): domain Eukaryota; kingdom Metazoa; phylum Chordata; class Mammalia; order Primates; family Atelidae; genus Alouatta; species Alouatta palliata. Next base: position 10,889 of record PVKV010038224.1, read on the forward strand.
TGATATAATCAGTATGAAAATGGTGACTACTTGGATATTGCCTCAATGTGAGCTTTTCTAACTGAATAAGGTAAGATCAACCTTATTGTATCATTCACTGATTAGAGTTCTGATTAATGCTTCTTCTTTTATTTTCATTCCCCAGGTTGAGATCATGCATATGCTCCTGAATTACTGGGCCCAGGAACCTGTCTCTGAATCAGACCCGTCCTAATATGTTTGCCAAGGGTTTGGGAAACTCATAGACTTCTCAGGAAGTTCAATTACTGCCAGAGTATGTTCTTTCATCCCTCTTTTCACAACTTTAACTAAAAATAAATAAATTAAAATGCCCTTAAGCTGTGCAGTGTGTTTATTTCATAATATTGAACAATGTCCTGGTCCAAACATCCTTGGGTCAGCAGCTCTAAATACAGACACTTTACATTTTCTACTGAAACACTTGAAGAAAGAAGACAGAAAAACATTGAAAATTCACTACCCCCAAAAATTCAGCTGACAGAAAATCTTTTGCTCTTATCTGAAAAGATTTGGCATTAAGTATACAGACAATTGAGCTGGGTTGAGAAAATAATAGGTGGCTCTCTCGTTGTTTACTTTTCTAAAAGGAATAGTCTTGTCCCCTGGAAGTAAAACAGGGATAAAATGCCTCCCCGAGAAGCCTAGGAAGTATAACAGATAACAAAGAGGCTTCTTGTCCATTGCAAGCACATTGCTTTTTTAAATGGAAAGATTATTTTTCCCTGTCAGAGTCACAATATCACTTTTCTCTGATGCTCATTATAATACTTCATTTACTTGAAAAAGAGTAGGAGGTATAGTAGAAAATTCAGACTGAGTAATTGCAGAGGATATGCTGTGGAATATACACTTTCTATAAAAAAGGCACTGAAAGTTTTTTTTCTAAGTCAAGACTCTTATGACAACAAATAATATAAATAAAATGATAATTCAGAAAAAAGGAAATATTTTTATTTTATATCAGAGGTTGACAAACTGTGGCCCACAACAACTGCATATTTTTATAAATAAAGTTTTACTGAAAAAAAGTCACACTCATGCCTTTATGTATTGTTTATTACTGTGTTCCCACTACAACAGCTGAGTTGAGTAATTGAGACAGAGACCATCTGGCCCTCGAAACCTAAAATATTTACTGTATGGTCATCCATTTTTAGAAAAATTTCACCAGCTCTCCTCTTCCTTCTTATATAATTACATTATGCAAAAATGATTCTAAATTCAGAATGTTTAGAACTTAAGGTCTCTCTCTCCCCATCCCCATGTTTTTCTTTTCTTTTCTTTTCTCTCTCTCTCTCTCTTTCTCCCTCTATCTCTCAGCACTACATTTAGTATGTTAGATTCATTTCTAGGTAGACTTTTTCAAAGGGTGACAAAGAAACTACCACTCGTAGTTTAATATTGTTACTATCGTGTTAGCAATACTTTAGAAAGAGAGCATCTTTTAAATATTCGAAGCAGAAGCCCATGGTGGCTTCTGACATGACATGGCTAATATTCCCATCCTTGAACTATTAACAGAGGCCAAGGAAATCGAGTAGTGAGACTGGGCAGGCCTACATTACACACTGTCTGATTAGGGACATGTGCAGGGTAAGGCTAATTCAAACCTCATATATTGAACATGACTGCTATTGACATATGGAAGAGTGATAGACCAAGGAGAAGTGGGGCAGATACAAAACATGTCCATGTCAATAGTGATGGAGAGGAAACAAAGAGTGCTGGTAACTCAGCATGCAGAGGTTTATGGGTTTTGCTTGCTATGAAAGGGTTAATCCAATTTCTCGTGTGTTTAAGTCCCTCAAACAAATCTATAGATCCTCTATCTTAATGGTCATTTGGTACTATCAGTTGGACCAACTGGCACTCCTGCTATTACTCTAAGAGAAGACTTAAACCAGGACCAAAATGAGAAATGAGAGACTTGCTTATACGTTCTATATACTGACAGGCCCAAAGTCTGTATATTTTTGTACTGATTTAATAGAGTCATGCAAAAGAATACTTTTTGAGTTGGGATTATGATGGAGTCATGTCCTGTTTTCAGCTTCTCATTATAACATGAGCAAACATAGGAAACAAGTTATATTTGGCTGGGTGCGGTGGCTCACGCCAGTAATCCCAGCACTTTAGGAGGCTGAGGTGGGTGGATCACAAGGTCAGGAGTTCAAGACCAGGTTGGCCAATATGGAGAAACTCTATCTCTACTAAAAATACAAAACTTAACAGCATGTGGTGGCTAGTGCTTGTAGTCCCAGCTACTCAGGAGGCTGAGGCCAGAGAATTGCTTGAACCTGAGAGGCAGAGGTTGCAGTGAGCCGAGATCTCACCACTGCATTCCAGTCCGGGTGACAGAGCGAGACTCCATCTCAAAAACAAAAAACAAAAAAAAAAAAAAAAAAAAGAAATAAGTTATATGACTATAGACAAATTCCCAGCATATTTATAATGGCTTCTAATTGTTTAAAGGCAATAAAGTCCCCCATAAAGTCTCTGTGAAAAAGAAACATATGCATTCTGAAGTCTCAAAGTAAGAGCATGTTGTGAATTGAATGTGTCTTCTCCAAAATTCATGTTAAAACTTAATCCGCATTGTGGTGGTATTAGGAGGTGGGACCTTTTGGGGGGTGATTAAGATACAAAGGCTCGGCACTCATGAATGGATTACTGCCTTACAAAAGAGCTGAAAGGAACAAGATCAGGCCCTTTTGCCCTCCTGTATTCCGCCACGTGAGGACTCAGTGTTTTTTCCCTTCCAGAGGATGCGGCAACAACTCACCATCTTGCAAACAGAAAACAAGGCCCTCAGCAGACATGGAATCTGTCTGCACCTTGATCCTGGACTTCCCTGTCTCCAGAACCGTGAGAAAGAAATTTCTGTTTTTAATACATTACTCAGGCTGTGGTATTGTGTTTTAGGAGCACAACAGACTAAAGGAGAACATATTTCTGATTTACTAAAATTTTCTTTTTCTTTTTTTTTTTTTTGAGACGGAGTTTCGCTCTTGTTGCCCAGGCTGGAGTGCAATGGCGCGATCTCGGCTCACCGCAACCTCCGCCTCCTGGGTTCAAGCAGTTCTCCTGCCTCAGCCTCCCGAGTAGCTGGGACTACAGGCACGTGCCACCACGCCCAGCTAATTTTTGTATTTTTAGTAGAGACGGGGTTTCACCATGTTGACCAG
>PVKV010038225.1:0-14094 GCA_004027835.1 Alouatta palliata
CCCACCTCAGCCTCACCAGTAGGTGGGACTATAGGCATACACCACCATGCCCAGCTAATTTTTGTATTTTTTTGTAGAGATGGACTGGTTTTGCCATGCTACCCAGGCTGGTCTCGAATGTCTACGGCTCAAGTAATCCACTCCCCGTAGCCTCCCAAAGTGTTGGGATTACAGGAGTTAGCCACTGTGCCCAGCCTCGTAACTATGTTAATAAAAACACAATCTAGATGTGGTCCACTTAGTGTGGGAACCTGTATCATATATCTGTACCTTATAACTGGCATTATATATTTCTGAAATACTTGCTATGAAACACCTCAATCCGGTTTATTTTAGATCTGCTTTCTCAGACAACTGAACACTTCAATTTAAAAATGTTCATATTAAAATATAATCAATAAGCTCATTCTAAGATTAGAATTAAACTACAATGTAGTCAACTTAAAAGACAGAATTCAACATTTCTTGGAATCATAAAGTCAAGGGACTCAAGTAAAATATTTCTTCACAAATATCTCTGAGTGGCATGATTATGTAGCCTTACTGTGGAAATTTACTGACACAGAGAACAGCCTTAAAGCAGCCTTTAGCTCTTTTGCCAGAAAATTTTAATAATATAGAGAATTCCTCTTTATATTATTACATTAAAATCTACCTTCCTTCAACTTTTATCCAGTGGTAGCAGTGCTAACCTGTGAGGTAATAAAAGAGATTAAGTCTTCATTTACATATCCCGCAAGTACTTAAAAATAGCTGTTAAAGTCACTTTTTAGACTTTTCTTCTCCAGGCCAAATCAATTGAGTTCTCCCAACCACTTGTCATATGATATACCAGTAAACTTCATTTGTTCTTACCACCACTTCCTGCAGAAATCAAACATTTAAAACAAATGGGTTGCAACACAGCACTTCATTCTTGTAGGAATACACAGCAGACATGTGTCCATCCTAGCAAATTTACTACAATAGCCAGTCAATCCTCAAATATCAAAACACTCTAATTTTTCCCCATACAAAAATCCATGAAAACAAATGTTGTATTCCCAATACAAAAGCATGCTACTTATAAAAAATAGAATTGATAATAGAACATTTTTTTTTTTTTCAGACGGAGTTTCGCTCTTGTTACCCAGGCCGGAGTGCAATGGCGCGATCTCGGCTCACCGCAACCTCCACCTCCTGGGTTCAAGCAATTCTCCTGCCTCAGCCTCCCGAGTAGCTGGAACTACAGGCACGTGCCACCATGCCCAGCTAATTTTTGTATTTTTAGTAGAGACGGGGTTTCACCATGTTGACCAGGATGGTCTCGATCTCTTGACCTCATGATCCACCCGCCTCGGCCTCCCAAAGTGCTGGGATTACAGGCGTGAGCCACTGCGCCCGATAATAGAACATTTTTAAGTTTTAAGCAACGGTATTACTACAACTGGTTGGTACTCCTTCTCCCAGAGACTAATAAAGGCTAAAGAACTGAACCCGTATCCAAAAATGTAGCTGGTTTTAAAAGTTATATATAATATAAACAGCAGTAATCTACAAAAACAGTATTCGCTGCAATGTCCAGCACTGCTGAAAAAAATGTGTACAGTAGACCCCTATTATCTGAGGAAGATACATTCTATGACCCACAGTGAATGCCTGAAACCGTGGATAGTACTGAACCCTATACATACTATGTTTTTCCCTATACATCTATAGCTGTGATAAAGTTTAACTTATAAATTAGGCACAGTAAGAGATTAACACCACCAATAATAAAATAGAACAATTATATTGTAATAAAAGGTATATCAACATAGTCTGTTTCCTCTCTCTTTCAAAGTATCTTATTGTCCTATCCTGGGTAACAAACTGCAGAAAGTGAAACCATGAAAAAGGGGCAACTGCTGTTTACTACAGAATGATCCTGATTTATCCCAGCTTTTATCTTTGTTTAGCTTTGACATGGTTGTAATTAGTTTTGCACCAGTATTATTCTACTCTACTATGCTATATTTCTTAGACTATTCGAAGCAAGATTGAAGATGGGAGACTATGTAATACATATTTTGTTAGTGAAACCTCATGAATTAAGGACTAGTAGGGATTATGGAAGAAAAGGTCACTTAAGTATTCAACATCTTCAAAAGAGGTGTAATAACTTTAGAACACATGGTGCCTAGATTCATTCAAGTTTCTATATCTTGAGAATACAGGTTCAAACCTAGGAAAGGCTACCATTTGATAAATGGACAGGAATAATTTATAGCTAGTAAATCAATCGAGAAACTAATCAATAATAAGCTGGTAAGAGTCTAAACTGCTAGTAATTAAATTAGTTAAACGGTGTATGCAGATATGATCCTCACTAAAACATTTCCGGTTCCTTCATATCTAAAATGTACTCAACATACTGAAACTGGAAAAAGAGAAAACATTTAGTATCTAATCTTACCTGGAACCCATTTAATTTCCATTTCCATATCATTTTCTTTGCCTTTCTTTTCTTTTTCTTGAATAACCTGTAAGAGCTGCCTGTACTTAGCGATTTGTTCTTCATTATCCTTCTGACTTTTCTTTGTTTTCCCATCTTCTTCTACATTGACTCCATCATCACCTAATGAAAAAAAAAATTCACAATACACAGAAACAATTCACTTCTAACTCTAGCGTTCAGATCTCACAGTCACTTTCTTTTAGAAGATGTTGTTAAGACCACAGGATATCAAAATCAGACTTAAATTTCTGAATATTAAATGAAAGACTTAGGGTCTCACATAGAATAACAATCAGTTACAATATAAATTTGCACTGTCATAGTAGTATGCTTGGGAATCACCCTTTTCATTAAAATTTATATTTGATAATTCTGCAGTCACATAACACCTTTGGGTTTCTCTTTCCTATAAGCTGCAAGACAATGAAGATGGCATTTTACCCCTCCTTATGTCCTCCACTATCCAGCACAGTGCTTTAAAATGTTACGCTGAATAAATGTAGGCTGAATATTGTTGGGATGAAGTCAGTTTGGAGATTTAGCAGTTCAGACCGAAGAGAAGAGATAAAGGCAGTTGTTTATAATCCTTGTTTATAATCCAAACCTAAGAATACTGGAACCTTTCCTTTTTTTTTTTTTTTTTTTTTTAAAACAAACCCTTGTGTTGAGGGCTGACTTTTAATAGATCGCAACGAGGGAGCTGCTCTGCTACATATGAAATCATGACCCAGAAGCAGGTCGTTTATGAATGGTCTAGCACCAGGTTCCCCATGAACATGTGTTGCGTGACGGGCGAGGGGCGACCACCTTTCTGCCGCACCCCACTTTCCCAGGACACGGGACCCAAGTCCCAGAGACCACGGCCAGGTATGCCCCACGGAACCTTTCCATTTTTAAGCAAGCATGCTTAATCCAATGATTTCATTAATATATTAAGAATAAAAATGAATTAGGAGTTACTTCAATTAATTTCACTGTGTGGAAAAATACTCACATTTGCATTTCCTAGTTCTGTAAAAATAATTAGAATACAAACAAAGAAACAGTATAGAAATCATGGGCAACAAATACCCAAGAAAACTAATACACCAAAAAGTTTGTTTTACATTTCCACTGCAAGTCTCCAAATCAAAAACCAATCAGAAACCTGGGTTTTAATGCAAAACATACAGACTTACTGAACTGACTGTCTCAAGTAAAGGAAACTCTACAAGCAGGATAATGAAGTCCATCTCCTCTATAACCTATTGCTAATTGCTCACCAAAAATGTCTGATATTATTAAGCATTTAGCTGGGAAACATCAGTGTTAACAGATTGTTCTTATATCTTTTTTAATTTAAAAAATTCATTTATATTTTTCTTTCTTCAGCAAGTTCATATAATGTCCTTACTTCCTAAAAAGGTGTTATAGAAAAAAATTGGTTAACTATTTCTGTTTGTAAACATATTTTTCTTAAAATACATTAAAAATGGTTCAGGACATTCTTTCTATACTATCACACTTTTATTTTCATTCAAACAGCTGAAATTCATTTTTTTCCTGTTTGTGCTTTGTGCCACAATAATAATGTTGGATGGAATTCTGTCATGTATCCCATAATTCAATGGAAAAAACATCAGGAACACATTAACAAATGGCAAAGTCTTTCTTTCTATTAAAAGCTTACTTCTGAAAACATAATTAGAAGCAAGCTCCTTCCAGGTTAACATTTTAGTGGTAAGTCTCTGATGGCTTACTTTTAACTGATTTTTTCCAGTACTGAAATTTTACTTTATGAAGCTCTAAAATGTGGGATAAGTCATGTAGCTCTGTTTTTTCCAAACTCAAGGACACTAGTTTGTGAAAGCCTTAACACTATATAAGGAGTGAAAAAATAATAATCCTAATAGTAAGCCACCCTGCTATGCTTTCTTATAAACAATAAGCAGAAATATTCAGTAACTCTAAGGTATACAAATATACTAATGTATCTATGACAGGTACTAAATTACAGATTATAGTAAATTTGTAATCAATTAAAATGCTGAAGAAAAATATATGCTTTAAAAAAAGTGGTGTATCTCAAACAAAAAGCCATTATTTATTAAAGTTTTAAGAAATAAAAATACATGATACAAGGTACATTATTTCAATTTTTCCAACCATAAGCCTGGTACCATTATGATCCTCATTTCACAGCTATGGAAGAAAGACATAGAGGGTTGAGTAAACCTAATCTATGTACAGTGAAGTTAGGATTTGAAACCAGCAGAGCCCAAGCTCTTAACCAGAAAGTATTAACAAATTAATGCTTATTATTCACAATATTAGCTGCCCTAATATCCAAAATGTCATTTTAAACTTCAGTTCTCCCAAAACAGAAATCTATTTGAAAAACTTGTATCCAATCTTCACATATGTGCATAAAAAGTTATCTTTTTTCCTTTATCTTACAGCTGATAGTGAGGAAAAACTATCCAGAATTTTCAGAAAAGTTCTAAAGGCCCATATTGCCATACGAATAAAAACAAAATACTGATAAATAATTATGTCTTCCTCCACATGTATGAGGGGAAAAGACAGAGGATAACTGTAAAAAGGACTTAGCTGTTCTGTGAACAATAAAAAATAAAATGGTCTTCCAGTTATTTGGAATGCCAAAAAAATTAAGCATCTGCCACTAAGACCTTAAAAACAATGTGAGTCTCTTTGTGCCCAACTAACTCCCATTGCAAATACACATTTTGCAAGAGTATTAAATACTTAAGCAGTTAGGTGGTTGCATTAATATGAGATGTCTGAACAAAGAAACCAGAATGATAAAACATGATTTTCCATACTGTTCAAGAGTAGTATTTTATGAAAAGCTTAGAAAAATGAAGCACTATCTTCAGTAGTCTAAAAGAAACAATGATAGACCAATCATAGGATCTAAGAAAGTCATGGTTTAATAGCACTATGGTAATACTAAAGAAGCATTTTAGAATTTATTTAATTTGACATTTAGGCTATAAAAATGATACAGATGCAGAAGGAAAACAAAAAAGCTATGAAAAATGTTAAGCTACAAATTAAAGAATATTCATTCTTGTTAATTTAAAATACTTATATCTACGTTTAACACTTATGGATTCTTCGCTTTCTGTAAGCACTAAACCTTACTCATAATTTTTCATGATTGGGAATTCTTCTATTAGATAAGAATGAAGATGTGAAGGTATTAGGCAGATAGCATCAACCAAAAGTTGACAAGAAATTACAACCAGGCAGCCAATTTCCAAACAGACACAGATCAAATACAGGGAAAAAGGGGTCTGGGGGCTTTATTTCTACAAAGTGAGCTATTTTAAGCAAAGAGCATATACATTTAAAAGTACAGTTGATTCTTGAACAATATGGAGGTTAGGGGCACCAACCCTAGGCACAGTCGAAAATCCACGTGTAACTTGATTCTCCCAAAACTAACAGTCTACTGTTCTGTGGAAGCCTTACCAATAACACAGTCAGTGAACACATATTTTGTATATTATGTGTATTATACGCTGTATTCTTATAATAAACTACAGAAAATAAAATGTTACTAAGAAAATCATAAGGAAGAGAAATATATTTCCTATGTATGCATTACATGGAAGTGGATCATTATAAAAGACTTCACCCTCATTGTCATCATCACACTGGGTAGGCAGAGGAGGAACAGGAAGAGGGTTTGGCCTTATAGTTTCAGGGGTGGCAAAGGCAGAAAAAAACCCACGTATAAGTGGACCCACACATTTCAAACCCATGTTGTTCAAGAGTCATCTATATACCATTAATCATTTCGGTCATTAAAAAAAAGAAGGCCAGGCACAGAGGCTCACGCCTATAATCCCAGCACTTTGGGAAGCTGAGGTGGGTGGATCACTTAAGGTCAGGAGCTCCAGACCAACCTGGCCAACATGGTGAAACTCCACCTCTACTAAAAATACAAAAATTAGACAGGCATGATGCCGAATGCCCACAGTCCCAGCTACTTGGGAGGCTGAGCCAGAAGAATTGCTTGAACCTGGGAGGAAGAGGTTGCCCAAACTGTGCCACTGCACTCCAACCTGGGTGACAGAGTGGGATTCCGTCTCAAAAAACAAAAACAACTTGAATAAACATAAAGATAATTTGAGAACTTCTTAAGAGCAAGCTAAGTACTTCAGATAACCCTTTCACTGAAGATCTTAAGTTTGAATTAAGTTGGATTAAATATTTTTAAAATATTTTATAAAGTTGAACTGTCAAATTAGAGAAGAATTACTATGCCAAAAACAAGAAGGGAATATTAGAGGGATGACCCCAGGGTTAAAGACCTGTTTTGCTCTGAGATCATTTCCAGTTTCCTGATCCATAGAAAAAATAGGTGTGAAACTCAACTGTGGTCTTAGCAGTCTTTAAGGATCAAGAAGACAAAAGTTAAAGCCTAAACAAAAGAGGGAATTTCAGTTAGTACCCGGACATTAAATATTAGCACCCAGAGGGATATACTCCCAAGGAAGTGGTCAATCTGAAGTAAACCAGCCTTCATGCAGACTTTAATCACTGCAGAAGCCAGGGAACCTCAAGCCTTAACACCTGGAGAAATGTGGTTCTAGACCAACCAAAGTAAATTAAAGTTTTCTCTGATCAAAGATACCCTAACTTCAAATATCAAAGTAGCACACAAAGTTAACTACGCACACAAGTAAACAAGAGACAAATACCTTGTAAAATAATAGAAACCAACCTGAAAATACATGAAATATTAAAACTATCAGAGATCATAAAAACATGTTTACTCTGTTTACGAGTAATTAGAATATGTTGAAACTATCAGCAATGAGTAAAAAATATAAAAAGTGGTATTTCTGACTTGAAAAAAGAGCCAAATACAACCCCCATAAGTAAAAAATACAATAAGCAAGATTAAGAACTCAGTGGAGAGGTCTATCAGCAGATTTAACACCGCTGAAAAGACAATTAGTGATCTGGAAGGTAGGTCAGAAGAAAATATCCAGAATGTAGAGACAACAGATTAAAAATAAGAGTAGAGACAGGCAAGATACAATGAAAAGATCTAACATGTATTTAGTTGATATCCTAGAAAGATAAAGAAACAACATCTGAAAACATAATGGCTGAGAAAATTCCAAAACTGATGAAAGATACCACTCCACAAATAAATGAAACCCAACAACAAACCTCAAGCTCCATAAATAAAAAGAAATCTACTTAGACTTATCATAGTAAAACTGCAGAAAGACAAAAACAAAGAGAAAACTTTAAAAGCTGTCAAAGGAATAATTACAGAAACTGAGAGTCTACTTTGTAACTAACTGAAAAAATGGAATGTAAAAATATTTAATTAATCTAAATGATGCTCTTATTTTTAAAAACGCAAAGGGGAGGGGTGCCTAAAAGATCATTTTACTGGTTTACTAAGAAACTGTGCAACCATATGAACCAGGACAAGCCTAAAAGGCCATGCTTGGTTAGGTCACGGTTTTAAACAAAATGTTTATAGTTAAATTCAGCCAAAGAAAATATTTTTAAAAAAATCAATCACTGTCTACAAGTATATATAATTCTGTGCATGTGAGTATATTTGTAGACAGAATTTGGCTCCTCCTTTAAATCTGCTGCCAAAGACCTTTGTCCATTAATGGTCACTAAAAGATTAACAAGTACCTTGTAGCTCCTCTTCTATCTCCTCTTCGTCTTCACTAGAGGAAGCTAAGTAGGCTTGCAAATCCATGTCTAAAAGTTCTTCCTTTTTAAACTTCCTGTTGAACATTGTAATTCTTTCATGATCAGTCTCATCCCAAGTGATTTCCACCTTTCACCAATGAGTAAGAAAAAAATAACACAAGAAAATGGAAATGTCAAATCAAACTTGTTAAAGAATATATGTTGTTAACTTGGATGTTTAACAGTAAGTTAAAAGTTAAGACACATTAAAACATATATATGAATGACATGATTAATAAATAGGATCCTATTTTTGAAAAGGGAATCATTTTTATTAACTTGTATCTCCTCCCAATTCTCTACTATCTACAGGATACTCCATTATTGATAGAAAAAATTAACCAGTGTGTAAATTACAGTGAAAAAAACTAAGCAAATGTACTGATAAACAAGTTAACATTATGGGCCAGGCACAGTGGCTCACGCCTGTAATCCTAGCACTTTGGGAGGCCAAGGGTGGATCACCTGAGGTCAGGAGTTCGACCAGCCTGGCCAACATGGTGAAACCCCGTCTCTACTAAAAACACAAAAATTAGCTGGGCGTGGTGGCGGGTGCCTGTAATCCCAGCTACATGGAAGGCTGAAGCAGGAGAATCAGGAAGGCCTGTAGTTCCAGCTACTGGGGAGGCAGAGGTTGCCCTGAGCCAAGATTGCGCCACTGCACTCCAGCCTGGGCAACAAGAGCAAAACTCCATCTCAAACCAAAAAGTTAACATTATAAATCAGTGAAAACATGTTTTTCACCTGGAGTTCAAAGATTTCAGGAGATGTGCAAACTATATGAAATCTGTTGATAAAGCAACACAATCTCAGTGGGGTACATTTTTTAAAATGATTAAGAGCCAGTGATGAGAAAAGCATCTACTAGTTGGAAGTAGCTTACACTCCCATGATACATGAATTCATCTATGACATGACTGATGTGGTGATGACTGGCTCCTGTCCTCTACATGGCCCCTATTATCACATAAGGCCCTGCTAGATATTTTATCTTCACCACAGGGTAGATCCCACATCCTTGTTTTTGTTTTTTTCCCTCAGGACAATCCCCCCAGAAAAGGAGAGCAAAAGAGACAGCAATGAATGAAGATCCTTAAAATCACTGTCACCTATCTGAGAAATTCCAGCTAGTCACAGGATTCAGAAACAATCCCTATTCTGATAATTAAGCCTGAGCTGATAACCACCAAACCAATGCTGGAACTAGGACAGATGTCGATGATACAGCCAGGACCCAGGAACGCTACACTGGCTGCCTGGACAGGCTGGCCCTAATCACTATTTTGCTCCTGAAAATAACATGACTTTACATTTCACGTGACTGAATTTTTTAGACTTCGCTTACTATGTAGAGTTTTATTATACCCAGTAACTAATCAATGCCATCTGTGCCCACCACAGCACAGCAGGTGACAGATACAGCTACTCTCTCTGCTACCAGTCCCTCCTCAGAGAAGCACAGTGATTTATCACACAGGAAAAGCAGAGGGAAGCTAGTGTACAGCTCTGGACAGAAGGGTTATTGAGAGAAAGAAAAGGGAGAAGGGGCCACCCGCAGTATCTCACACCTGTAATCCAACACTTTGGGACGCCAAGGCAGGCGGATCACCTGAGCTGAGGAATTCAAGACCAGCCTGGCCAACCTGGCGAAACCCAGTCTCTACTAAAAATACAAAAATTAGCTGGGTATGGTGGCGCACACTTGTAATCCCAGCTACTGGGGAGACTGAGGAGAATCACTTGAACCCAGGGAGCAGAGGTTGCCGTGAGCTGAGATCGTGACACTGCAATCCAGCCTGGGAGACAGAGCAAGACTCCATCTCAAAAAAAAAAAAAAAAAGGGAGAAGATAGTCAGCTAAGTAATAAACTATTTCAATAGACAAAAACGTTTTGGCTGCTTGCTACTATGTAGTAATGTGGTATCTATTATACCTTAATAATTCTGTATCAATTCTTTTTATAATTTTGAATCATATCTGCAGAAAAAGGTACTCCTATTTAAAATTTTCACTAGTTTTGTTTAACTGTGCTGGGAGGTAATTTATTACACATTTCCCCTTATTCCCTAGGATATTAATAACTGATGTATTACTTAGTAGAGTGTGTAGGAAAGACAGAAGAGAAAAAAGAAACATCAGCAGGTAACTGACACAGGCTTAAAGGCAAAATAAGAATCTGAAAACAGGTTCACAGATACGGTAGATGCAGACACACTTGTGTCTCATTGTTATTTGTAACCAAGCATTAAAATTTTGAATACTTTGAGGCTAGGAGTGGTGGCTCATGCCTATAATCCCAGAACTTTGGGATGCCAAGGTGGGTGGATCATTTGAGGTCAGGAGTTTGAGACCAGCCTGGTCAACATGGCAAAACGCTGTTTCTAGTAAAAATACAAAAATTAGCCAGGTGTAGTGGTGCACACCTGTAATCCAGGCTACTTGGATGGCTGAGGCATGAGAATCGCCTCCAGCCTGGGTGAGAGAGCAAGCCTCTGTCTCAAGAAAAAAACAACAACAAAATTAATCTTTTCCATTTCTAAAGATGCTACAATATACAAAATCTTTTCACAAAGCCACAGAGTCCAGCTACATATTTTTTTAAGTTAAGAAATACCGTTGATGTTCCCATTGCAGCAGATGTGAAATATTTTGGTTTATATGCTGTTAAATCCACTTCTGAGGCAACATCCTTAGGCTCATCATCAAAAGTAGTATCATCTGGTATAAATCTAAGAAGAAAAAAAAATATTTACACATAAGCCACAGTGATAACCACAGTTTAGATTCTCATCTAATTAGTTGTAGTTTATACATTCATACATATAACTTTCTAAAAAAACACGTTTAAGAAGCAAACAATGTTAGACATAATCTTTGTATATTTCTGAATGAATTCATCTTTGTATGAATTTCTGAAATTAACAAGCTATAACTCTATAATTCCACTTAATTTAAAGGAATCCTGTATAGATAGAAATTCTACTTTAGGAGTCAGTTAATGAGTCGGGTGCAAGCACATATGGGTCTCTCAGGTTTCAAAGAGATCCAGACTTCTGATAGTGCAGTCACTGACTACATATTTTTTGTTGTTGTTGTCAGAGAGAGGGTCTTGCTCTGTCACCCTGGTTGGAGAGCCATGCCATAATCATGGCTCACTGAAGTCTCAATGCCCTGGGTTCAAGTCAGCCTCTACAAGTGTGTGCCACCATGTCTAGCTAATTTTTACTTTCAAAATTTTTTGTAGAGACAGGGTCTCACTATCCTGCACAGGCTGATCTCGAAATCCTGGGCGCAAGTGATCTTCTTGCCTAGGCCTCCCAAAGTGCTAGGATTACAGGTGTGAGCCACTATGCCCAGCTGGCTATATCATATTTTGAAAATCAAATATAATTATTAATAGGTGAGCATTCCAAATACAAAATATCATATACATGAAGTATCTCTGAAAATAAGGGAAAGCTTAAGGTTGATTCTTACAATTTCCTAATTGTACATTTAGCCATTTACATTCAGAGCAGTGTTGTCCAACAGAACTTTCTGTGACAAGGGCAATGTTCTGTATCTGCTCTGTCCATGTAATCATTAATTATTTGAAATGTGACTATGCAATTAAATTTTAAATTTTATTTAACTAAAATAACCATATGTGACTAATGGCTACTATATTGCATAGCATGAATATAGAGATACCAGTCTATTAGCAAATTCCTCTGTCCCTTCCTTCATGCATTTTTTTCTTTTTTTTTTTTTTTTTTCTTTTTGAGACTGAGTCTCGCTCTATAACCCAACCTGGAGTGCAATGGCGCCATCTCTGCCCACGGCAACCTCTGCCTCCTGGGTTCAAGTGATTCTTCTGCCTCAGCCTCCTGAGTAGCTAGGATTACAGGCATGCACCACAACGCCCGGCTAATTTTTGTATTTTTAGTAGAGACAGGATTTCACCATGTTGGTCAGGCTGGTCTTGAACTTTTGACCTTGTGATCTGCCTGCCTTGGTCTCCCAAAGTGCTGGGATTACACACGTGAGGCACTGTACCTGGCCCCTCCATGCATTTTTAAAAGTTACCTCATCTGGTTCCTAGCTCTAAAAGGCAGTTGCAAGGAAATATCACTGTGTAGGTTACACCACCTTAAAAACAGAGCCAATATGTTGGAAAGGACAAAAACGTGGGGATGATTCATACGTAATACTTTAGCATTTTCTTTCTTTCTTAGGAGTGATGTTCCATGTGATAGAGTTCACCCAAAAGCAAAAAATCATTTTAGAATATAAAGCAGAGATCACTACCAGTTCAAATATTTTACTTCTCATTATCATGTTGTACTAAAAGATTGAATTGGTAATACATACACTGGATTACCTTAGATCTATGAAAGAACAACTACTTTCAAATTCCAGGCCATCGCAGTCCTCATAAATTTTACTAGCTGTTTCTGGAGAATCACAATCTACTACTGCATAATAGTACTTCAGTCGTTTGAATTGATAATCTCTCAATTTTTCTCTAGAGGTCCTAAAGTGGGAAAAACTCATTAAGCATACTTATACAGAACCACAAACATTTCCCTTTAAAAAATAAATGCAACTTTTTCAAGAAAAACATATTACAAGCTGGCCTTCATTCCAAGCCTTATTTCCTTCATGACTTTGCCTTTATGAACATTAAATATTTAAAAGCTCAACTTATTATTCTCACAAAGTACAGGTATTTGGATTGGAATTTGGTATCTAAAAAAGGAGAGTGGGGCCGGGCGCGGTGGCTCACGCCTGTAATCCCAGCACTTTGGGAGGCCGAGGCGGGTGGATCACGAGGTCAAGAGATCGAGACCATCCTGGTGAACATGGTGAAACCCCGTCTCTACTAAAAATACAAAAAACTTAGCTGGGCGTGGTGGCGCACGCCTGTAGCCCCAGCTACTCGGGAGGCTGAGGCAGGAGAATTGCTTGAACCCAGGTGGCGGAGGTTGCAGTGAGCCGAGGTCGCGCCACTGCACTCCAGCCTGGTGCCTGGTGACGAGCGAGACTCTGTCTCAAAAAAAAAAAAAAAAAAAAAAAAAAAAAAAGGAGAGTGTGGGAATTACATGTGCCTATCTATAATTTAACTGATAGAATAGTTATTTTGCTACCACATATCACCTTCTCAAATAAAACCAATGACGATTATTATAAAACGTTAGAAAAGCATTAGCTACAAAGACATTTCTGATCTTGCAGTATTCGCTTAAGAATCTGTAAGTTTGGGGAGGATCCAAGATGGCCGATTAGGAGCAGCTGAGGATTGCAGCTCCCAGTGAAAGCGTGGAGGGTGAGTGGACGCCACATTCCCAGACGGATTTTTATTGCCCACTGACCAGGAGATTCCCAGGGGGAGGAGCCCCACGGGTCGCCAGCGCACCTGGTTTGGCCGGAGCGGCTGTTTTCGCCGGCTCGGCTGTTTTCGCCTGTGCGGGCGTTTTCGCCACCGCTGTTTGGAGCGGCGCCCCGGCGCAGCAGTTCCCAATACAAAATACGTGGGTCCCGGTGCCGTTTTCCCTGGCAATTGGAACTCCGGGAAGGCAGAGCCGCCCATTCATTTGATTAAAAAAAGGGGACTGAAACAGACAGCCAGGCCAGGAGATTTCCCAGGCAAAAAAACGCCAGCGCCTGCGGTTTCAGCCAGCGCAGTCGGTCACCGCACGGGAAAGCTTACAGATCCCGGCGCCTTTTCAACAGGCGGCTGGAACACCTGGGAGACAGTCGATCATTCAACTAAAAAAGACGCTCTGAGGCAGGGAGCCAGGTGATCAGGCTCGGCTGGTCCCACCCCCACAAAAAAACAGCCATTGGAAACTCTCGGGATCGAGAGTTTCACAGCAAGCACAGCTGAACCTGGGACGGTCCAGCTC
>PVKV010038226.1:0-14093 GCA_004027835.1 Alouatta palliata
TAATATGGCATTCTTTCATCACCCTATACCGCTTCATTTGCACCATGTCAACTTCCATACCACTAGATTGAACAATCTGAGGTTTCTGGAACAAACTATGAGTTTCTTTGTCTCTCTCACTCTCTAAGTATTCATTCTCACCTGGCTAAGCCTCCCCCTCCTCTCCTTTTAGACTCAGCTCCAGCATCACTTCTGCCAAGCCTTCCCAGGACACACTCCCATCCCCACCCCGCCCCCCAGGCGAAGCTCGCAGCTTTCTCCACTGGGCTCCCACCATACTACTCTGTTGCTGCTGCTATTAGCTTCTTTTTTTTGAGACAGAGTTTCTCTGTTGTTGCCCAGGCTAGAGTGCAATGGCGCGATCTCGGCTCACAGCAACCTCCGCCTCCCAGGTTCAAGCGATCCTCCTGCCTCAGCTTCCCAAGTAGCTGGGATTACAGGCATGCAACACTACTAATGCCCAGCTAATTTTTTTGTATTTTTAGTAGAGACAAGGTTTCACCATGTTGACCAGGCTAGTCTTGAACTTCTGACCTCAGGTAATCCACCTGCTTCAGCCTCTCGAAGTGCTAGGATTACAGTCATGAGCCACCATGCCCAGCCCACTACCAGCTTCTTTAAACCACATTTCAACTATTTGTTTACAGGTCAGCATCCCTTAACTAGACTGTGTGCTCCTTGAAATAAAAACAGGTAACAGTTATTGAATTCTTATTACATGGCAGACATGGTTCTATGTTTTACATGTTAACCTTTTACTCTTCATAATCTCTCTCTCTGTTGTCATCTCTGTTTTATAGACGAAGACACTGACGCACAGGGAGACTAGGCAATGTGCTCGGGGACACACAGCTAGAAAGTTGCTGAGCTAGAATCTGAACTCAAGATATCTGGCTCCAAAGCCTAGTCTTAACTACTATAATGTCTAGCACTTGCCTCCAGGGAAGGACTCTTGTTGTCACGTGAGAAATGAATGAATGAATGAATGAAGGAGTACCGTCTAGATTAACCCAACCAACAACTTGCACAGCAGGGCCATTAGGAAGCACTAAAGCACTAAGGCACTGTTTACAAACAAAATTCTTTTAGCCTTACAATGACATATTCTGCTCTTCCTTATCTCATGCAAAACTACTCAGTCAAAGAGGGAAAGGCGCCCAGCCCAGTAAGCCTTACCCTCTTCCCCACTGGTTCTTAAAACCAAAGCAAAACCAATCGGTTTCCTCCAGTGACTTAAAACAGAGCGAGGTCTATCCTGCCACAGAGGGCGGCTGTCATCTCTTCCTTCCGCTAACAAAAGGGCATCAAATCTGGGGATTGGGGTGAGCAGAAAACTCGGCATCGGGAATCCTAACGTCCCTACCTACTGGCTGGAAGGCGGGGCCGAGTGGCGTGGGAATGGGCGGGCCTGACCGGCTCGGCAGGTGAAACACTGACCACAGCAAGCTCTCCTCGGAAAAGGCCGCCCAAACGTGGCCCTGGCAAGCAGGTAGCTCTGACTCGTACCTGAACGCTGCTCGGGATGTGAAAATTCCCCAGCAGCGGCAGCGCCCGTGCCAAAGAGTGAGGTCTCTTGGAGGAAACCCTGGCTGGCCCTCCCTGGGGACTCGTTCTAACTATCAACTCACTTTTGGGATTAGGAGGGAAGCACGGAGAGGCAGGGGGTGTCTTTTTAGAAAAATCTGGCTGGGTTCACACGCCGGTTGCTTCACTGACTGGCTGGGTGACTCTGGGCAAGGCTGTCAGTGCCCACTTCCCAGAGCTGCGGCGGGGACTGAAGCTCCCGCGGCCTGCCGGTACCTGGCGCGAGGCAGCCCTGGCCCCTGCCGCCGAGGAAAGGCAGACCCCCCAGCGGAGGAGCGGGAATTCGGCGGGGCCATTTCTGCTGCACCCAGATGGCTTCGGGCTGTCACTCTGATTCTATCGCCGCGGCCGCCAAGGCCCGCCCCGCCTACCCGCAACCCCCACCGGGCTCCCCGCTCCGGGACCCCCGCCCTCACCTTCGCCGGGTGGTCAGAGCTGTTCGCCCATAGTCCGTAGCCTGGAGCCGGGGCTTCTCGGCTCTCCGTCCGGGGGGCCGGGGCCGGGCTGGGGGGCGTGCGAGCCGTTCAACGCCGCCTCCCAGCGCAGCCACCCGAGCCGCCGCCGCCGCCGCCGCCGCCTCCCTCCATGGCTGCGGCGCCGCCACCTGACAACGGAAGTGACGCACCGCCCCCTCCTCCCTGGCCTTAGCCGCGGCCCCGCCCCTCCCGGTCCCCGCCCCACGCCTGCGCCTCCAGCCCCGCGGCTTTCGGATTGGGGCGCCATCTTGACGATGGGCGGAAGACTTCAGGCAAGAGACCAAACTCCGATTGAGGATTGGTTAAACGTGGGGTCTGGGCGAAACCTGTTACACGATTGGAGGTCGAGGCTCTAATGGGGCGGTACCTACCGCTGATCTGTGTCTGCGGCGAGGCTGGGACTGAGGCACCGCCCCGCCGACTCCACAGAACCTCGCGGGCCCTACACTCGCCCTGCCGAGGTTGAAGTCCCCAGTGGTTGGAAGATTGGCCAATTGTAGTGTATTTATCAGAAAAGGGACTCTTCCTTGATCCTCATTTCCCGGTTTCTGGAACTCTGTGAGGAAAGCGCTGCAGTTAGGCTCAATAAAAGACAGAAATTCCTGTCGCAGCGCTCAAAATTCATTTCCCTCTACGTCTCTCGCCTTTGTAGAAACCCCGAGGATGGCCGGTTTCAACCTGGAGATCCCTGAAGCCTTGACCAGGGAGGTTTACAGTGCAGAGTTCCTATTAGCGACTACATCTATCTGACCTCAGTTCCTCTCGCTGCAGTTTCGGTCCCTTTCTCCTCCTCCTCCAGCAACCACGCCCTCCATGAATCAGCTTCTTGCACCACCAGATGAGCCCTTTAAAGGGATTGCATCAGGCAAGTGACTCACTGGGGCCCTCTAAGAGCCTGGCTTCCCTCCCTTGGCATGCAGAAGCAGCTAGAAGGGCTGAGTGGCAGCAGCACCAGCGGCCATAGCCACTCCCTTGTCTCAGAGGTGTGAGTCAGGGTGTTTGCCGCTTATGATGTCTAACTCTTGGCTGTGTTTCCAGCTGTCCCCTGGGTCACTCTATATCTGTGTGTGGGCAAACGTGGGCCTGTGTGTACTGCTGGTTTTTCCTAGGGTGTGTGACCAGACACTTGTGTGTATGTGCATTTGTCATCTCCACATAGGCAGTGCCAGGACACGAGAGCTGAGTGAAGTCTGGCCGCCTCTACCTGTGTCCTTTGTTTCTGAATGCCTGATGCCCACTGAGCTGCTGATGGGGCTGAATAACAATAGTAATCAGGACAACTCCCTCCGTTGTGCCACACTCTGCATTAAGCACTTGAGAGACATTAGCATTAGGTAGGCGGCTGTTTACAGCCGAGGAAGCTCGCGCTCAGAGAAGGAAATTAATGTGCCCAAACACACAGCTAATAATTGCAGGGCTAGGATTCGAATCAAGTCTGGTGGATTCCAAAAAGCTTGGCTTTGAAACCCTGCTGCATCACTTTCCAAGCTGGGTGACTATGAGCAAGTGGCCCGATCTTCCCCTTCTCTCCAAATAGGGATAACGCTTGGGCGATCGCTGAGGACTCGGAGTTATGGAAACCGCTTCTTGCAAGACTCAGCCAGTGCCCACACTCATCTCATTTGAAGGTGGGTGACCGAAAGACAGGCATAAAGACAGCCCCAGCCCACCAAGCTCCTCTCTTTGACAAAACGAAAAGCCTAGGGATTCCGGAAGCCCTGACTGACAAAAATGAGTTTTGGGTTTTCCAGAGCTCTAATTATCGGCTAGATGAATCACTCTGCGCTGACACCACCATCCCCACCCCCAGGAGACTCTCAGCTGATTGAAAATACAGGATTTTAACAAAGGAGAGGAGGAGGAACGGAAAGTGGGGAGGAGAAGAAGTAATGAATAGAAACCAAAGGTGCCAGCCAGAGGAAATGAGAAACTGTCTTCAGGACACCAGCATCAGGAGACTGCTGGGTCACACACACACTCACACTGACATACTCTTGCTGGTTCTCCAACTCTGGGCTTACTGGCAGACAGTGCTGCCATAACAAAGTGACGCCTGTCACAACGGCATGAGAGTTGCTTGATGAGGTATAGGCAGACCTGCCTATCACAGGAGGGAAGGAGACCTTCAACACCCAGAGGCTTCCTCAGGCTTCTGAACCCCAGTCCCACTTACTGGTTAGCTCTGGCTTCTCTTTGTCACCGAACCGCAAGGTCTAAGTGTGGCAAATTTTGAATGTCAGACCCACACTCTGTGGCTAGATACCACCACTGTGGTGAACAAAGGCACCTCTTATCATACTCTATCATCAGTATGATGCCAAGAGAGCTGGGAAACAGAATAGCACAGTAGTTAAGATGATGGAGTCGGAGTCACATAGACCCGAGTTCAAATCCCTATTCTGTTGTTCACCTTGGGCAGGCCATGTAACTTCTTTGAGCCTGTTTGCTCATCTGTAAAATGGTGCTATTAATATATGGGTTGTTATAATGATGAAATAATATTGCTGGCTGGGTGTGGTGGCTCACGCCTGTAATCCAAGGCGGGAGGATCATAAGGTCAGGAGTTAGAGACCAGCCTGACCAAGATGGTGAAACTCCCTCTCTACTAAAAATACAAAAATTAGCCAGGCATGGTGGCATGTGCCTGTAATGCCAGCTACTCAGGAGGCTGAGGCGGGAAAATTGCTTGAACCTGGGAGGCGGAGATTGTGGTGAGCCGAGATTGTGCCACTGCACTCCAGCCTGGGTGACGGAGTCAACAGAGTCAGACCCCATCTCAAAAAAAAAAAAAAATTACTTTCAGGCCCGACACAGTGGCTCACACCTGTAATCCCAGCACTTTGGGAGGCCAAGGCAGGCGGATCATCTGAGGCCAAGAGTTCGAAACCAGCCTGGCTAACATGGCGAAACCTCATCTCTAAAAATACAAAAATTAGCCAGGAGAGGTGGCGGGTGCCTGTAATCCCAGCTGCTCGGGAGGCTGAGGCAGGAGAATCATCTGAACCTGGGAGGCAGAGGTTGCAGTGAGCCAAGATCTCACCATTGCACTCAGCCTGGGTGACAAGAGCAAAACCACATCTCAAAAAAAAAAAAGATTACTTTCACTCCCCAAGACTGATGGAGTGACCACTATATGCAGAGCACTGAGCTAGATCCTGGAGATTTGGTGATAACCAGGCAACAGCTCTGCCCTCGTGGAACATCAGAGCACCCAGCACAGGCAAGCAGTAAGACTCCACCAAGAGTAGCTATTTTTTATTTATTTTATTTTATTTTATTTTAGAGACAGGATCTTGCTGTGTTGCCTAGGCTGGAGTGCAGTGGCACAATCACAGCTCACTGCACCCTCAAACTTCCAGGCTCAAGAGATCCTCCTACTCAGCCTTCTGAGTAACTGGGATACAGGCATGTGAAACCACGTCCTGCTAATTAAAAAAAAAAAAAATTTTTTTTTTTGAGACAGTCTCCCTCTGTTGTCCAGTCTGGAGTGCAATGGCATGATCTCAGCTCACTGCAACCTCTGCCTCCCGGGTTCAAGTGATTCTCCTGCCTCAGCCTCCCTAGTGGTTGGGATTACAGGCACGCACCACCATGCCCAGCTAATTTTTGTATTTTTAGTAGAGACGGGGTTTCACTGTGTTGGTCAGGCTGGTCTTGAACTCCTGAAGTGATCCACCTGCCTTGGCCTCCCAAAGTGCTGGGATTACAGGCGTAAGCCATTGCACCCCGCTAAAAAATTTTTTATGGAGACAGCGTCTCACTATGTTGCCAGGGCTGGTCTTAAACTCCTGAGCTCAGGTGGTTCTCCTACCTCAGCCTCCCAAAGTGTTGAGATTATAGGCATGAGCCACTACACCTGGCCAGTCGCTGCTATTTTTTTCATGACCACTATGGTGCCCTTTTTCGTTTTTTTTTGGAGACAGTCTCGCTCTATTGCCTAGGCTGGAGTGCAATGGCACAATCTCAGCTCACCAGAAACTCTGCCTCCTGGGTTCAAGCAATTCTCCTGCCTCAGCCTCCCGAGTAGCTGGGATTACAGGCATGTACCACCATGCCTGGCTAATTTTGTATTTTTAGTAGAGACAGGATTTCTCCATGTTGGTCAGGCTGGTCTCAAACTCCTGTCCTCAGGTGATCTGCCCACCTCAAGCCTCCCAAAGTGCTGGGATTACAGGCATGAGCCACTGTGCCCGGCTATGGTGCCCATCTTGGCACTCTGCTTCTAACTTAGCCATGGGACCTAGGGAGAGCCCCTTTCCCTCTCTGGGCCTCAGTTTCCTCAGCTGTAAAATGATGGAGTTAGACTGGATCAGTAGCAGCGGTTCCCAACCTTCCCACCTTCAAAATTTTTTAGTCTTTTTCCCTCTGCCTCCATACTATCCAGAATCCCGTGTGGCAGTAACACTTTGCGTTGTTTTTCATCTTTTCCTTAGTGTCCTCCCGTCCTTCTCTTACACAGATAGGTTATTCTGTATTCAGGTTATTTTGTATTCATTACTTCAGGAAACAAATGATACAACAGAATGTGGAGTCCATTTTTAGCTCCTGAATTCCAAAAGCTTAGCTTTCAGGAAGGAATGGACAGAATTTCTGTGCAGATACATATTTAGAAACTGTAAAACAGGAGGATCTGGGAGACTGAGAGTGACGAGGGGGCATCCCTGAGAAGAGAGAGGTTTCTCCTCAGTCTTGGAACTGGGGGTATCATCTGGGTCCAAGGAATTGAAGCAGAGAAGAGCTATGCTCCTTTTCCTGAGTGGGGCACCAGGGAGGTTAACAAAATCCTCTGGAGAAATGGCTGTGTGCTGCATTTTGGATGGACAAACAGGGCCGAACTCACCTAAGACTCAAGAATTTCCAGGCCAGGTGCAATGGCTCACCCCTGTAATCCCAGCACTTTGGGAGGCTGAGGAGGGTGGATCACAAGGTCAGGAGTTCGAGACCAGCCTGGCCAAGATGGTGAAACACCGTCTGTAATCCCAGCTACTCAGGAGACTCAGGCAGGAGAATCACTTGCACCCAGGAGGTGGAGGTTGCGGTGAGCCGAGATCACGCCACTGCACTCTAGCCTGGGCGAGAGAGCAAGACTTTCCTAGACCCCAAAAAAAGAATTTCCTAGACCTAACATGGCCTGGGGAAAGCAGAAAGGCAAAACCAAATGGGGTATGCATTACACTTGGAGGAGTCTTTTGGTGGGGGATGGGAAGCAACTCAGCAGCAGCCTTCATGGGCTGGTGACAAAAGGTCACAACCAAATGAGAACAGCTAGTGGACGCTAGTGTGACTGGATGGCCACCAAATCAGACTGCCCTTCCCGTGCTTCAGCACCATAAAAGGAAGAGCCCTAGAATTCCAACATAATGCCAAGGAAAATGGGGGAACTGTGAATTGACTGTAATTAAGTTTTTGCCACTCTGGCTAAGTGGGGCAAAATACAGGAATTCAAGTCAGTTCAAGAAAATTCAAGTTCTGTTTCCTACACACCAGAAACTGGAACTAGCTATACTCTGCCCACAGGCCTTATGTATGTGTCCCACGCCCTCCCATTTCTCTACCCTCATCTGCCTCTCTCCCCCCCAGTAGCCACAGTGTCACTATTATTGTCACAAAACCCCAAGCTTTCCCATCCCAGGACCTTTGCACAAGTAGTTTCCTCTGCCTTGTCCTGGCTCTTTAAATGACAGGCTCCTTCTGAGTTTAACTACTTCCCTGCTGGGTGGGGTGGCTCAAACCCTGAATCCCAGTGACTGGGGCCAAGCAAGGCAGGACAATTGCTTGAGGCCAGAAGTTTGAGACCAGCCTGGACAACACAGCGATACCGTCTCTTAAAAAAAAACTTGGCAGGCATAGTAGTGCATGCCTGTAATCCTAGCACTTTGGGAGGCCGAGGCAGGTGGATCATGAGGTCAGGAGATTGACACCATCCTGGCTAACACAGTGAAACCCCATCTCTACTAAAAATACAAAAATTAGCTGGGTGTGGTGGCACACACCTATAGTCCTAGCTACTCAGGAGGCTGAGGCAGGAGAATCACTTGAACCCGGGAGGTGGAGGTTGCACTGAGCTGAGACCTGGGCCGCTCCATCTCAAAAAAAAAAGAAAAAGAGTTATGAAATTAACTCAGTGCAGTGGCATGCACCTGTAGTTCCAGCTACTTGGGAGGCTAAAGCTTGAGCCCGGGAGTTCGAAGCTGCAGTGAGCTATGATTGTACCACTGCTCTCTAGCCTGAGCAACACAGCAAGACCCTATGTCTAAAAAAACAAAAAACAAACAAAAAAAAAATTTCACTTCCTTTAGGTATAACCTTAAGACTGAACAAAAAAAGAAACCAAAAAACAAAAAACAAAAATTTCACTTCCTCAGACTACATTTTCCAAAATAAAACTACCTGTTAATTGTCTCTCAAAGGGTCCTGTTTATTTCCGTCAGGGCCTCTGTAAATATTTTTACTTTTTTAGTGTATCTGTTTCCCTCATTAGAATGTTCACTTCCTAAGCAAGACCCTTGCTCCTCTTGATGTTCCCCAGTTGCTACCACTGTGCCTGGTACACGGCTGTTGCTCGAGAATGACCTGTGGAATGGCTGACCAGTGGCAGTTGGGGAGTTCCTGGCTTCCCACAGGCCGGTGGGCTCTGGGCTCCTCAACCCCTTCCTAGGCCCCCCGACAGCGTTTTCCAGCAAGCTGAGACCAGATTACGAAAGACCCATGCTTGGGGTTTGAAGACTCAGCTGTGCTCTAACCCAGGGGCTTGGCAAAAATGTGTCTCTGCAGGGCCTGCTTCCCTTTATTCTCATCTGTATTCCCAAGACCTTGCCTAGGAATGACAGAGGGCCACTGGGGTCTGGCACACGACACTTAAGGAGCATGTCCAGAACCTCTCTTCTCAGCAACTCACACTAGCCTTCCTGCTTCCCTTGCTGCTCTGCTGAGGACAGAGAAGCCCCTGGTGTGCCTCACAGCCTGGGAGCTAGACCTTGCCTGCATCCCTAAGCAGAATCCCCAGCTAAGCCCTCTTCAGTTTCTCACACATGGCACACATGTGGGAGAGGTCTGCAAGGGAAGCTGCTGTGGGGACTCTACCAGTCCCTCGTCTCTGTCCCCACTTTCGAGGGCATGGTGACGTTTCCACAGTGAAGGCCTTCCCTCTCTGCCTGCCCTCTGTTTCTCTTTCCAGCAGTCACTTTGTAGTATCAGTCAGCCCTCTTTTTCTTTTTCCTTTTTTTTCACTATACTACCGAGGATCAGTCAGTCCTCTTAACTCCAGTTGTCAGAGGGGCCGGGAAACTCAGAAATTCTCCCTGCTAGGACCATCTGTTCTCCCTGAAGGCAAAGGGCAGAGTTAAGGGTTTCTAGACCTGTAGGCAATAAAATAAACATAGTATGCAAAAGAATCATGATGGATAGGTGAATGTGAATGAGATTCCTGAGTCCTAGACTCCGGTTCAAGTCTGGGTAAGGAGGAGCCAGGAAAGTACATTTCCTACACACATCCCAGTTGGTCCTGCCGAGGTGGTCTGCAGACAACACTGACAAAGGCTGAACTGGGATGTGAATGCAGTGCCCTCGGGCCGCTAATGTCCAAATGAACATTCCTGTCAAATCTCCCTCAAGAAATGAGAGCATCACAAGGTCAGGGGCCCTCCTTTATGCAAAACTCTGCCACAGCAGTTCTCAAGCTGGATTTCATCTTTTTTTTTTTGAGATGGAGTCTCACTCTGTCACCAGACTGGAGTGCAGTGGCACGATCTTGGCTTCCTGCAGTCTCTGCCTCCCCGGTTGAAGCGCTTCTCCTGCCTCAGCCTCCCGAGTAGCTGGGACTATAGGCATGTGCCACCATGCCCAAATAATTTTTTTATTTTTAGTAGAGACAGGGTTTCACCATGTTGACCAGGATGGTCTCAACCTCTTTTTTTTTTTAATTAATTAATTAATTTATTTATTTTTATAAAGATGGGGTTTCACCATGTTGGTCAGGCTGGTCTTGAACTCCTGACCTCAGGTGATCCGCCCGCCTTGGCCTCCAAAGTGCTTGGATTACAGGCGTGAGCCACCGTGCCCAGCCGGTCTCGACCTCTTTACCTCATGATCCACCTGCCTCAGCCTCCCAAAGTGTTGGGCATACAGGTATGAGCCACCATGCCTGGCCTCTTTTTTTTTTTTTTTTTTGGAGACAGAGTCTCGCTCTGTTGCCGAGGCTGGAGTGCCATGGCGTGCTCTTGGCTCACTGCAACCTCTGTCTCCTGGGTTCAAGCAATTCTCGTGCCTCTGCCTCCCAGGTAGCTGGAATTGCAGGCACAGGCCACCACACCCAGCTAATTTTTCTATTTTTAGTAGAGACGAGTTTCACCATGTTGGCTTGTCTGGTCTCAAACTCATGGCCTCAAGTGATCCGTCAGCCTCAGCCTCCCCAAATGCTGGGATTACAGGTGTGAACCAGTGTGCCCAGCCTCATCTTTGTTTTCTTTGACCACCTCCCAGACTAGGGTATAAGCTCCTGTACAAAAAGGTTCAAATCTCACTTGATAGTGTGTGCTTAGCCAGATCCTAGCACTCACCGTGTTGCCCAGGCTGGTCTTGAATTCCTGGGCTCAAACCATACTCCCGTCTCAGCCTTCATGAGTGCTAGGATTACAGGCTCCACAGGACAAAGTCACTTTTTTTTGGATATGCAGTCTCCCTGTCACCCAGGCTCCAGTGCAACGGCACGATCTCAGCTCACTGCAACCTCCACCACCTGGGTTCAATTCAAGCAATTCTCCCGCCTCAGCCTTCTGAGGAGCTGGGATTACAGATGTGCACCACAACGCCTGGCTAATTTTTTTTGTATTTTTAGTAGAGATGGGGTTTCACCAGGTTGGCCAGGCTGGTCTCGAACTCCTGACCTCAAGTGAGCCACTTTCATTAAGATGGTAATTTGCCTGTGGCAGGCCTAGAATGATGATAAGGCAGTTACCACAAGGACTTGGGTTCTAACTCTGAGAACTCAGTAACTCAGATAAGTGATGGAATTCCTGCTATTGGCTGAGCTCCCACACCCCAGGGGAGGGCCCAGGATCCTCCAACCTGTCTGCTTCAGGAAACAGCAATGAGTCTAACAGCCTCTTTCACACTACTATAAAGAAAAATGAAAAAAAAGAAAAAAGGAAAAAATTCACACTACTATAAAGAATAAAGAAAAACGAAAAAAAAAAAAAAGAGACTAACAGCCTCTTCAACAGGGACTCTGAATAGGAAAGCCGCTTTCCACCTGACCAGATTGAAGTATTCTCCTACAATTCTCAAGCTTTACTACATATTAGAATCACCTGGGAATTAAACTCCTAGCCCTCAGACATACCCCATACCAATGAAATACGAACCTCTGAGGGTGTGACAGGTGATTCCAATGTGGAGGCAAGCTTGAGTGTGCCCCCGACTAACACCGTCTGGGAGCCCAGCACACACAGGGGAAAGCCTGAGGCATGCGCCTGTTTGTATCCAAGTTTGGTTTTATGAGAAAATTAACACAACTGCAAGAGAAATGGAGATAGTTAGAGGTGGCTCAGGCTGAGCACCTTTAATTATCCTCACTGAGAGAAGTGAAAACTACTTGAAAGATTACATAATCAATAAGTCAGAGATTCAGATCATCAAAAAGGGGGATTGTCACCTACCCCAAGGCCACAGATAGACAGGCTTCTGGGTCTCAGATTGAGTCTAGGAGGTGGAACCCTGTGAAAGGCAGCTTTGACAGGTGGTGTCTGTTGGACACCAGCTTCTGGGCTGGCCCTGCTCTCTTCTCAGGTTCTGGACAGGGCGTGAGGACAGAAAGCTGGCTCCGAAGAACACTGGAGGAACCCAAGTTGGGGCCAGGCTTACTGAGGGCCTCACTTAGAGTTTTTGGAGGGAAATTCCCACCGGCCTTGGCCCTTGCCACCAAAGTTCCGCACGCGATGGATAATCTGCAGCTGCTGCTCAATGGTGGAGGTGATGTTCACATCATCTGGGATGTGGACGTAACGGACATTGCGGCCTGTCACAAAGAGGTCATCCAGCTTGACCTGATGTCCCCAACGGTCCGTGTAGGTGACTTCAGCCAGGCGGATGTTCATGAAAGCATCAACATTGTCTATGCGTCCGTGGGCCACGCTCTCATCCCGCAGGTCCACTGTGGTTACCCGGCCCTGGAGGCCCTGCAGTAGGATGATCAGGCTGTTCTCAGAGATGGTCCGCTCCTTTACTGAGTGGCTCACCGCCATTCTTCCACACTGGCTGCCTGCTTGCTGTGGACGAGAGCACACAGACGGCAGCTACAGCAGGGTAGGGGGTACAGTTGCCAACTCACCTCCTCTAGGTTCTCAAACAAAATTCCCAGCATGGACCACCTCTGCAAGTTTTGTATCTGTGGACACAGATGGTGCCCCTACATGTCTCACAAAATCTTCACACCAACTTGCAAGCCAAGGATTACTTACACTCATTTTATAAAGGAGAAAAATATGGCTAGGCTGGCCAGGTGCAGTGGCATACAACTGTAGTCCTAGCTACTCAGGAGACTGACGCAGGAGCTTCACTTGAGCCCAAGAGCTCTGCTGACCAGCCTGGGCAACATAGCGAGATTCCATCTCTAATTTTTTAAAGAAACCTACAAGAAAATGGTGAGCATTTCTATTGAGTCAAGGACAAGAAAATGATGCCTACTTTTTTTTTTTTTTTTTTTTGAGATGGAGTCTTACTCTGTCACCAGCCTAGAATGCAGTGGCATGATCCTGGCTCACTGCAACCACTGCCTCCTGGGTTCAAACGATTCTCCTGCCACAGCCTCCTGAGTAGTTGGGACTACAGGTGCACACCACCACATTTAGCTAATTTTTGTATTTTTAGTAGAGATGGGTTTTCACCCTGTTGGCCAGGATGGTCTCGATCTTCTGACTTTGTGATCCACCAGCCTCGGCCTCCCAAAGTGTGGGGATTACAGGCATGAGCCATGGCACCCAGCCAAATTTTTGTATTTTTAGTAGAGATAGGGTTTCACCCTGTTGGCCAGGATGGTCTCGATTTCCTGACCTTGTGATCCACCAGCCTCAGCCTCCCAAAGTGCTGGGATTACAGGTGTGAGCCACCGTGCCCAGCCAAGGATGCCTACTTTTATGGCTTCTAATCAACAGTAAAATGTAGGTAATGTTCAATACAATGTTCAAAAAATGATTACGGAAAGGGAAATAATTTAGAGAAACAGTAATTATAAAGGAAGATCACTGTCCTTGTTTGTCAGTTATATGATTATCTACATTGAGAATTCAAGACAAATTATTAGGACTAACAACAAAAGTCAGTATCATTCCTAATAATACATTAATTTAAAAAAATCATTTTTTAAAAAGAAAAATATGGCTAGGAGAGGTAACTTGCCCAAGGTCACAGTAGGTAAGTGGAATTGCTGGAATTCAAATCTATAGCCGCAGGCTGGGCGTAGTGGCTGATGCTTGTAATCCCAGCACCTTGCGTGGCCTAGGCGGGTGGATCGCTTGAGGCCAGGAAGGAGTTCGGGACCAGCCTGGCCAATATGGTGAAACCCTGTCTCTACTAAAAATACAAAAATTAGCCGGGCGTGATGGTGCGCACCTGTAATCCCAGCTACTCAGGAGGCTGAGGCAGGAGAATTGCTTGAATCCAGGAGGTGAAGGCTGCAGTGGGCCAAGATCACGAGATCACACCACTGCACTCCAGCCTGGGCGAAAGAGCCAGACTCTTAGGCCGGGCGCGGTGGCTCACACCTGTAATCCCAGCACTTTGGGAGGCCGAGGTGGGTGGATCACGAGGTCAAGAGATAGAGACCATCCTGGTCAACATGGTGAAACCCCGTCTCTACTAAAAATACAAAAATTAGCTGGGCATGGTGGCACGTGCCTGTAGTCCCAGCTACTTGGGAGGCTGAGGCAGGAGAATTGCTGGAACCCAGGAGGCGGAGGTTGCGGTGAGCCGAGATCACGCCATTGCACTCCAGCCTGGGTAACAAGAGCGAAACTGTCTCAAAAAAAAAAAAAAAAA
>PVKV010038227.1:0-14092 GCA_004027835.1 Alouatta palliata
ATATGTATGTGGGGGGGAGTATATATGTATATATGTGTGTGTATATGTTGTGCGTGTGTGTGTATGGGAGGATACATATGTGTGTGGGGGGAGTATATATGTATATATGTGTGTGTATGTGTTGCATGTATGTGTGTGTGTATGGGAGGATACATATGTATGTGGGGGGAGTTTATATGTATATATGTGTGTGTATGTGTTGTGTGTGTGCGTGTGTGTATGGGAGGATACATATGTATGTGTGGGGGAGTATATATGTACATGTATGTGTGTGTATGTGTTACGTGTATGTGTGCGTGTGTGTGTGTGTGTATGGGAGGATACATGTATGTGGGGGAGTATATATGTATATATGTGTGTGTATGTGTGGGGGAGTATATATGTATATATGTGTGTAGGTATTTCCCCCAGAGACAATTCTGCATATGCAGCGGGAGCTGAGTATTCTCTAAGAGTAAGGGTAGAAAATATTGAGGCCAGAAGAGGCCAAACTGCACATACTTGGTTAAATCCAATATGGTAAATTCTTCCTGCATTGAAGTAATAAAGCTCTTCAGAGTCTGAAACAGCCCGTAGCCAGAGGTGTGCAAGTCCTCTTTCTCTGGTCCACCGTAACACCATATTGTTCTGTTGTCTATGAAAGGAATCCAGTATGGACTGAGTTCCTCCTACATGTCAGACGTCCTGGAGAACACAGATGGGTGCCTGAATAAAAAGCATCGTAATCCAGTAGACGATAAACAAACACACGAGTACTTATAAGAAAGGTGTACCATGATGAACTCTACAGCTGAGATTCAATCGAAGGACTTTGCAGTTGGAAGGGGGATGTGGTCATATTTAGCTGGGGATCATGAAAACTTGATTGACTCAGCAATTACATATTGAGAGCAGGCTTGTGCCAGGGCTGTCCTAGTGCTAACACTTCATGGAAGAGCTTGAAGGATAAGATTAGCACCTGTTCTCCCGTCACTCCCCTCCCAAGTATCAGCGCGGAGCTCCAAACTTCTGTTTCTCTTCTCCAGTGTTTATGAGAGAGACCCTCTATTCCTATCATCATTTTCCCCCTAACACAAAAAGCATTCTGAGGAGCTGGAGACCAATAATTCCCCGCAGTGCTGCGTTCTCCTGGATTGCAAAGCTGACTTCCTCTCAGTAGCTCATTAACATTCACAGCTAGTGTTTGCTCCCACTCCCATAGTCTCCTGATGAAATGCTGACCGCAAAGGTGAGAGCTGCTGACACTGTTTGCCGTTTGCTTTCTTCCAGGATTTTTTTCCCAGGCAACCATCCCGTCAGAGGTGTTCAAGTAATGAAAGTTGGCAAACTGCAGTTACATCAAGGCATGTTTCCCCAGGCGATGAAGAATCTGAGACTGGTGAGTGTGCCAAGACCACGTGTGGTTCTGCCTGGTATCGTTTTTTTCCTGGCGGTTGCTGGGCCCCTTTGTGACTTTTAAGAAACTCTGCATGTGTGTGCACGGGCATACACACATATTACCAATGTGTGCAGGTAAATGTTTAACAACCACTCTAGAAAAAACCCACTTTGTGACATTGGCCTATTTCTATGATGCAAACATGCCCACCATGGCTGATTTTGAATGTAAAATCAACCTTCTTGTAAAAATAATATTAACAATCACTCATGCAGCCTGGTGCAAAACCAGCCTCAGAGCACCACTGCCCCTGTGCCCCCTCCACATTGAACAAGTTGGCCTTGTTTGTGCCTCCGCCCCATTGCCCACAGAACACAGCCCATATTCCCCGCATGGCAAGCACTTGACCATCTGTGTGGCAGTTCACCTTTGCAGCCTCTTCTCCCTTCCCTTCCTCTCTCCCTCCCCACCACCCAGGGATCACTGCTGCTCACCAGTACGCACTGTGACCCTGAACTTCTCCTTCCTCAGTCTTCACAGAGCTGTTTCCTCTGCCTTCAGCGCTCTCCCCACCACAACCCCCTGGGCTTGGCAGAACCGTCCTGATCCTTTAAGGCCCAACTCCAGTGTTGTTTTGTCTCCTCCTACCCCTACAGCTCATTGCCCACCCTGCCAGCAGAGCACATTTCACATCCAAGTAGGCATACCTGATGACCACCCCTACCCCTGCCCCAGCAGAGCATGAGGTCTTCCTGGTTATCTTTGTAACCAGCTCAGTGCCATGCAAGGGATCTGGAACTTAGGAATTATTCATATTGTGGGAAGGCGGAGGGAGGAAGGGAAGGAGGTCAGTTAATACAGTTCTGGCAATAAGTGTCAAGAAACTAAATGGGAGAGTGGTTTAGGGATGGAATGCCTCGTTGAACATGGTGCTTAGTTCCACTCTCTTAGGGAGTCTCGGCCCAGAGGAACCCAGGGCTGTCTGGCCTTCCCACCTCAGCAGAGCTTCCCCTTATCTAGTCTGTGGCCCTTCCAAAGGAGAGCTCACATGCTCACCTCGCCCAGGCCGTGGTGGGTCCTATGGAGACCTGACATGTGGGGTTTCATAGGAAGCACTTGACACTGACAGTCTCCTCTGGGCCACGATGCCCTGTGTGCGGGAGGGTCACAGCGGAAGGATGGGCCCACTTCAGGGTTGCTCAGGGCATGTCCAGGGGCCCGCTGATCCCATGACATTGACAGCCACCCACATGAACCTAAGAGAAATGCAAATGCCTAAGCGATTCTTAAAAATAAGAATCCCTAATGCCCATCTTCGCTACATGCTAGCCATACTGCCTTTTACTTGATCTCTAAATAAAGTCAGCCTATGGCCAATAAGAGTAACTCTAGGAGTTCCTGAAGGCACTCAGCTATTCCTCTTCTTTTTATCGTGTCTGACTTGTTTACCCAGACTTATGGAAGAACACCTCAGTTGCTTGCAGTGTCAGGAAGAACATTCCTTTTCTGATCTTGCTGGTACTTGTCAGCCAGTCAAATCAGCTGGGTACAGACAATACTCATTAAGGGTCTATATGTGAAAGTCTTGACAGACAGATGATGTAGAGGAAGTTTCCTAATGTACACTACACCCAGCATGGGGATACCTGCAAGGAGATGTCCCTCAGTGATCAAACCAAACCTTTGTGTTTGCATGGGGCTGGGGACTATGAATACTGCTCATGCATATGTGATCATGTTTAGTCCTCGTGACAGATGACGGCTGTGACACTGACAGAGGTCAGTGGGGTGGGCATTTTCATTCCTATCTGAAAAATGAAGGTGCTCAGGTTCGGAGACATGCAAGAGCTCACCTAAAGTCACGCGGAGGCAGAGCCAGATGTGTTTGTTCAGTTTAATTCAACACGGTGATTAAATGCTTCTGTTATTTTGAATAAGACTCAGGCCAGGCGCAGTGGCTCACGCCTATAATCCCAGCACTTTGGGAGGCCAAGGCAGGTGGATCACCTGAGGTCAGGAGTTCAAGACTGGTCTGGCCAACATGGTGAAACCCATCTCTACAAAAATACAAAAATTAGCCAAGCATGATAACAGGTGCCTGAAATCCCAGCTACTCAGGAGGCTAAGGCAGGAGAATCACTTGAACCCAGGACGCAGAGGTTACAGTGAGCCGAGATTGCACCTTTGCACTCTAGCCTGGGCAACAGGGTGAGTCTCCCTCTAGGGAAAAAAAAAAAAAGACTCAGTATGGTCCGTACAATTTAATGGAGGAGAAAGACATGTGAATAAGTCATTAAATCCAGGCTGGAATCCAAGGCTCTGTTATTTTCCTCTAGACTGGTCCAGTTAAGTAGGTGAGGCTCCCTAGTAGATCAGTGTGTAGAAATCCCTTAAGATCTAGCCACACCCCTGATGCCAACTCAGGGGAAAATATGGGAGAGAGATTAGATTGCTGCTTTTCTTTATGTGAAGCTTTCGTCATTGCCCTTGCCTACAGAACTCTTGAAGGAGACATCTAATAGCCTCAGCTGTAAGGACAAGCCCGAACAAACCCCAGACAGATACCACCTCCCTCTGGGTTTTCAGGATAATGTGTCCCCGGCTGATGGTACTGACCATCACCAGCCCTTCTGATGACCCTCTCATTGCCCTTTTACATCCCTCGTGCCCGGTTCTGTTCTGCTGCCCTCATGGCCTTCTTACGCAGTTGCATCACCTGTTTCAGAAGCTTCTCTGGGTAATCATGTTAGCATTTCCTGTTCTTGGTACCAAGGTGAAGCTCAAGCATGGACCCTGATAGATGCCAAATGCAAGGTATTCTGGGAACCGCCTCAGATTATCTGTCATGAGGCCTGGGGTTAAATCATGGCCTTACCCAAACTTCCTGTTTATCTCTACGTAAGTCATTGAGTCTCTCGCCAATGTCTGATTGTCAGCCAAGGAGCAAACATGTACTCCTGGCAGAGGCAGAGGAAGAGTGCTAGGATTCAGAGTCAGTCGGTTCAGGTTCCAGTCCCACCATTTACTAGTCGTGTGTGTGTGTGTGTGTGTGTGTGTGTGTGTGTGTGTGTGGAGATGGAGTCTTGCTCTGTCGCCAGGCTAGAGTACAGTGGCACGATCTCGGCTCCCTGCAACTTCCGCCTCCCAGGTTCAAGCGATTCTCCTGCCTCAGCCTCCTGAGTAGCTGGAACTACAGGTGTGCACCACCACACCCAGCTAATGTTTGTATTTATAGTAGAGACGGGGTTTCACCATGTTGGCCAGGATGGTCTCCATCTCCTGACCTCTCACTGAATATAATTTTATTTGTAAAAGCAGGCTGATTATCTATCCCATAGAGTTGTTCTGAGGAGCAAATGAGGCAATGTGTGAGTGTGCTTGCCGGTCGCAGGCATTCTGACGCTGTAAGATTATTGTTGTTATAGGAACTCTTGTTCCGATCACTCTCCCTCTAGCTGGTCTGTTCAGTTCTTGTGTTTGTAGTTTGGGTCACATGGTGGTTCCTCTGCTGAACAATTATGTTACATGACTGCCCTCAGCAGTGCTTTGCTTCCCCAAGGTGAGTGGAATTCCTCAAGGGACCTGACATTCCTTTTATATTTTCTGGTGCCACCTAACGTAGACACCCATGCCTCCCACACGGCAAGTTCTGTTAAATATATGCTTGAATGGGTGGATTTGTTTCACTGGATACTCTAAAAGCCTCACCCTGGCCCTGTTGTTGAGCTGTTTATGGTTGAGGGACCAGATCTTCTCATGACCTTTGCTGAGTATTTGCTAGCAGAGGGATGGCCGGAATGTATCCATCCCTAGGAAAACTCACATGACCTGAGTCTGTAAGCAGGTCAGCTTCTTCCTGCAGAAAGTCGTTCTTTCCCGAGGTTTCTCAGGACTCAGGTAACCTGGAGAGGGAAGAGGAAGGCTACACTCTTTGCCATGTGAAACTGATGTTCTCTTCAGACAGGCACCCCAGGATGCTCTTTTTTGTCTTAGAAACCCTGAAATAATGGAGTGAAATCACTTGAATAAGGTTTTTGAAGACTGAGTTTGAATAGAAGTCAGAGGAGCTTCAGAAACAGAAATTTGTTAAGATTCAGTTAGGCTCCAGCCGCCTCTGGGAAAGGAATCCACTTAGCCCAGCTCTGATTTGGTTTAGTTTCCCATTTCCATGGGGCTAGCAGAAATTCTTGTGATTGCTACCACAGGACAGTCCTGGCTCCCTTCACGGTGCCTCCTCCTGCTTCCTCCTGTCTCTAATCTACTTTTATTTCTTTCCCTTTGTTTCTTAGAAGGATTTTGTTTGCTACAATTTGACTTCTCGGACCTCAACGACAACCAATCTGGGCTGTCCTGTCAGTGAGAGCTGGTGTTTTCCTGTGAACTCTGCATGCCGCCTGCTCCTTCACCCTGGCCCTACTTTAGCTGCTTTGTTAGCCAACGTCTGGTTGTAAAACTTAGACTTCTTTCCCCTCAGTATCCATTTTCTAAAAAATCTGTGTGTAAACTTTTTGTATTATAATTTTCCCTTCTCATTTAATTTTACTGAAGTATTCTACATCTTGAGCATCTTTTTAGTTTTTCTGCATCTAAACAGAGTGCAAGACCACAAGTCCGAGACATTGCTCCCCCTGCTGCTGCCTCAGCTACCCTGATTTCCAGCCCCAGCAATGGCTGATTTAGAGCATGCAGTTCTGTTGTTCCCATTTCTTAATCTGCTCCAGTGATTCTTCACCTCTTTCGTCATGTCCTTATTTAGGAATCTGATAAGGGCCACTGACTAACCAGAGAAATGCTACTACACATATATAGAGTCTCCCTGAAGCCTTTCCATGGACTAAATCTCCATGATGTCTAGGTTAAAAAGCCCTCCTCTAAACACTTAATATCCTACTTTACCATATGGGAGGTGGGAGGGGAAAAGGAGAAGAAGGCGTGGGAGATGTTCCGTAATTGCCGCTAATACCTTCACAGAGTTGTTTGGAAGCCCCTGGCTCTAATACTTACGAATGAATGGTTCCTACTGACCTCCAAATACAGAATAATAGTTTCAAGGGTATGTTTTTGAACTGAAAAAAGGGAAAAGATAAGAAAGAAAACAGTGAATAAAATGCAAACATAGTGATTAAGCCTTATGATGGGAAATAAGCAGAAGTTACCTACCAGGAAGTGTAAGTTCAGCAGTAACAAGGAGCCAAATAGGGAACCTGAACTTTTACCTCCACCTTGCAGTAACAGGGTGTCATCACCTCATTCTCCTGTTGGAGTGATGTCAGAGAAGGCCAGCTAAAGCAGGTTGAGGTAAAATTCAGGGTCTCATAGCAGAATGCTCAGAATGTCTGTGCTTCAATTAAAAATCACTCATTATGCCAAGAACCAGGAATATCTCAAAACTTAATGAAAATAACGGCAATCAATAGATGCCAATTCTAAGACAAGAGAGATGTTAGAATTATCTGACAGATTTTAAAGCAGCCACTAGAAAAATGCTTCATCAAGGAATTACAAACACCCTCAAATTAAATGGAAAAAATAGAAAATCTCATTAAAGAAGTAGAAGCCATGAAGAAGACACAAATAGAAATTTAAGCACTGATAAATATAATAAAATAAACAGAAGGAGCCTCCACAACAGAATGGTGGAAACAGAGGAATGAATTGGTGAATGTGAAGATAAGACAGTTGAAACTACCCAACCTGAAAAAGAAATACTGAAGAAAAAGCAAAATTGAACAGTGCCTCAGGGGACCTGTGCATCAACAACAAAGATCTGACACTGGAGTCCCAGAAAGAGAAGAAAAAGAGTATGAAGTGGAAAAAGTCCCTGAAGAAATAATGGTGGAGGCATCCAAGTTGGAAAGGAAGAAGTAAAATGATCTGTATATACAAATGACATAATCTCATATGAAGAAAACTCTAAAGATTACACACACACCAAAAAATGTTAGAACTAATAAGTGAATTAAGCAAGGTAGCAGGATACAAATCAATGCACAAAAATCAGTTGTATTTCTAAACACTAAAAATGATTCAGAAACAAAATTAAGAGAACAATGCCATTTGCAACAACATAAAACCAAATAACATACTCAGTTATTCTCCCTGAAGAAGGGATAAATAAGGAGAATGACATCTCATGTTCATGGGTTAGAAGACTTAGGATTATTAAGATGTCGGTATTACCCAAAACGATCTTTAGATTCAACACAATCTCTATCAAAATCCCAATTACTTTTTCGGGGAAGAAATAGATAAATACATCTTGAAATGTATATGGACCCTCAAGGAATCCCCAGTAGCCAAAAACAGTCTTGGAAAAGAAGAATAAATTGGGAGAACTCACAGTTCTTGATTTTAAAATGTGCAAGAAAGCTACATTAGTCAAAACAGAGTGATACTGGCACAGATGGACATATAGACCAATGGAATAGAATAAAGAGCCCAGAAGTAAACCCTCGCCTATGTGGTCAAATGGTTTTCAGCATGGATGCCAAGATCAGTCAATGGAAAAAGGACAGTGTCTTCAACAAATAATGTTGGGGAAACTGCATATCCACCTCCAAAAGAATAAAGTTGGACACCTACCTAAGACCATATAAAATAACTCAAAATGGATTGAAGACCTAACCACAAGAGCAAAAGCTTCTACTAGACTCTTAGAAAAACACATTAAGGAAAAAGCCTCGTGACATTGGGTATAGTGATGATTTCTAGGATATGACACCAAAGGTGCAGGCAACAAAAGAAAATATAAACAAACTGGACTTCACCAAAGTTAAATACTTTTGTGCATCAAAGGACACCATCAACAGAATAAACAGGCAGCCCATAGAAGGGGATAGGCACATACAATGGAATATTATTCAGCCTTAAGTAGGAATACAATTATGACACATGCTACACATAAATGAATCTTGAAGGTATTATGCAAAGTGAAATAAGCCTGATAGAGAAGAACAAATATTGTATTATTCCACTTATGTGAGGTACCTAGAATAGTCAAATACTTAGAGACAGAAAGTAGAGCAGCGGTTAAGGGAGGAGGGGATGGGAAGTTACTGTTGAATGGGTACACAGTTTCAGTTCCGGGTGATGGAAAAGTTATGGCTATATGGATAGTAGTAATGGTTGCACAACAGTGTGAATGTACTTAATGATACTGAACAGTTAAAAATAGTTAAAATTAACTTTATAATGTTTTGTGTACTTTACCACAATATAATTATTTTTTAAAAAGAATTAATGGTGGAAAACCTTCCAAATTTGGCAGGAGACATAAACTTGTAGGTTCAAGAAGCTAAGCAAACCCCAAACAATATAAACCTAAAACAGTTCACACCAAGACTGCGGATCATACTCAAACTTCTGAAAACTAAAGACCAAAAAAAAAAAAAAAAAGTCCTAAAAGCAGCAAGAGAAAAATGGCACCTTACCTGTAGGGGAAAAACAATTTGAATGACAGTGATTTTCTCATCAGAAACCACAGAAACCAGATGAAAGTAGCATATTTTTTCAAGTACTAAAAGAAAAGAACTTTTAACCCCAAAACTTGGGTTGTCCTTAGAATTTGTCTTGTCCAGCAAAAATATCCTTCAGGAATGAAGAAGAAATGAAGACATTTTCAGATGAAGGAAAACTAAAAGAACTTAACCACTAGCAGACTTACTGTAAAAGAAGTTCTCTAAACAGAAAGAAAATGATAAATGAAGGATCTTGGAACATCAGGAAAGAAGAACGAATATGATCAGCAAAAATATGGGTAAGTAAAATGGTCTTTTCTTCTCCCCTTGAGTTTTCTAGATTGTGTGATAGTTGAAGCAAAAATTATAACACTATCTGATATGATTCCAAAGGTATGCAGTGGAAATATTTAGTGCAATTGTATTCGAAATGGGGGAGTAGGAGAGGGTAAAATATAAAGGGAAATAAGGTTTCTACACTTGAGTTGAACTGGTAAAATGATGACACTAGTAAAGTGTGATAAGTTATATAGATATATAGTTATATACATATATGTGTATATATATGTATATATAATATATGTATATTATATACAAGTTATGTGTACGTGTGTGTGTATGTAATATATAAATAATAAGACCTGGAGCAACTACTTAAAAAACTATATAAAATAATACATTCAAAAGCACTAGAGAATGAAAATCTAAAAATAGTTTATGTAACCACAGGAAT
Source organism: Alouatta palliata (assembly GCA_004027835.1). Classification (NCBI taxonomy): domain Eukaryota; kingdom Metazoa; phylum Chordata; class Mammalia; order Primates; family Atelidae; genus Alouatta; species Alouatta palliata. Next base: position 9,569 of record PVKV010038227.1, read on the forward strand.
GTGGGAAAAAGATACAAACAAAAAGAACAAACAAAAAACAAAAAATTAAATGGCAGATTTAAGCCCTAATATATTAATAATAACATTGTAAATTATGTACGTAGTCTATGTAAAAGATGTAAATTGCCTAAATGCACCAGTTAAAAGTGATTAGTAGAACAGATTTTTAACAAATGACCCAAACATATGTTGTCTGTAAGAATTCTCTTTAAATTGAATGATACAAATAGGTTGAAAACAAAAGGATGGATAAAGATATATTATAAAAATGCAATCAAAAGAAAGCTGGAGTAGCTATATGAACATTAAGTAGACTTCAGAGCAAAGAAAATTTTATGAGAGACACAGAGGGACATTGTATAATGAAAAAAGATCCGTCTACCAAAAAGATATAGCAGTACTAAATAAGTATGCACCAAACAACACAGTTGCAAAATATGGGAAACAAAAACTGATAGAACTGAAGGAAATGAACAAATCAGCTAGCACAGCTGGGACATCAGAACTCTTCTGTCAGCAGTTGATAGGACAACTAGACAAACTCAGAAGGATACCATCAACCCAATCTGACATTTAGAAAACACTTCATCCAATAAAACAGAATGCACATTTTTTAAGTAACTATAACACCAAAAGAGCCTGTTTTTATGCCACAAAACAGATCTCAGTAAACGTAAAAAGATTCAAGTTAATACAAAGTAAATTACCTGACCACAGTGGAATTAAATTAGAAATCAGTAACAATATTTGTAAACAAAATCACATTCACACCTTCTAGCTCTGTGTCTGGCATGGTATATTGTACAACACATTGGGACTTGGGTTGCCTTTAGAATTTATCTTGTCCAAGGCCAGGTGCTGTGGCTCACACCTGTTATCCCAGCACTTTGGGAGGCTGAGGTGAGCAGATCACAAGGTCAGGAGTTCGAGACCAGGTTGGCCAGTATGGTGAAACCCCGTCTCTACTGAAAATACAAAAATTAGCTGGACATGGTGGTACATGCCTGTAGTTCCAGCTACTCCTCAGGAGGCTGAGGTGGGAGAATCACTTGAACCCAGGAGGTGGAGGTTACAGTGAGCTGAGATCGTGCCACTGCACTCCAGCCTGGATGACAGAGTGAGACTCCATCTCAAAAAAAAAAAAAAAAAAAAAAAAGAATTTATCTTGTCCAGTCTCATTATTCAGCTGAGGAAACATAACTTCTTCAGGGTCTCCCAGGGCTCAGTAAATATTGATTGATTGATTAAACAGTGACACAACAGCAATGCTTTTTCTGGAATAGTTACCAGCACTAGAAAGCACAGACCTGAGCTTACCACATCTGAAACCCTCCTGAGGTTCCCATGGGCTGCCTGGTTGCTCCCTCCTCTGGGTGCCCCAGCACTTTGCCTCTCCGTTTAACACACACTGTTCCACTGTAATGATGTGGTCATTCTGTCCCCCTGACTGTGCCAGAGCTTCTCCCAGGGCAAGGGCCAAGTTTTATTCATTACAGCTGCTCAGACATTATTGAATGAATGAATGGGTAGATGTTATCTCTAAGGAAATTCTGCCTCCCAAGAGGACAGATTCCTCCAGTGGAATATACACTTGGAGGGTTATCCAAGGTGTAGAGTAGAGTGTGGTCGCCAGGGGCGCTGCGGAGCTGAAGTGGGTCTTCAGAGCCTTTGGGATCTTCCGCTGTCCTTGCAAAGGGCTTTTTGTGCCTTCAGAGCTGCCTGATGTGTTGTACCTCCTGCTGCTTGCATTTCCGCTTTGAATGCCCCAGACCGCTTTCCTCCTCCTCATGCCCCAGCCTCTGCTTTTCTTTCATTCTGAGGTGGGCAGAATAAGAAAATCTGCTCTATTTTTTCCTGTTGTGATTTGATTCCAGGGGTCCTTATCGTGCATGCATTTCTTTTCCCTCTGATTTTATATCCATATTGAAATCATACTTGGGAAGTCACTTACTGGATTCCTCAGGCTCCTAAGAAACTGAGATCCTTGATAAGCTTAATATATTCATATTAAAAATTAATAGGAAAAGTATATTGTTTCCAGCTTTAAATTATGGTTTGATTTAATTCATTTTACTCAATATATGACCACAATTCTAAAATGACTTAAAAACAGATGTGATGAGATTGAAATCAATTCTGGGCACCCTTCCTTCATTACCGAGTTAACTGTATGCCTGTCATGTGGCAGACAATCTATGCTGCTGTTTCTTATGCGACATTTGGAGTCAGACTGTGGGTGCAGCAGGCACCCTCCTTGGAGGCTTCAAATGCGTGCTCTGTGAACAATTGTGTGTAGGCTCTTTTTAAATGCTACCATTAACAAAACAAAATTTAATGGAAAGAGATAAGCTTTTCCCAACACAAGCCTGCTCCGATTTTATATTTCCTTAATCTTTTATATGCTGCTGCAGGAAATTAAACCAAAATTGTCCTCTGTGACATGCGCATGTGTGACAGATGGGAGGGGCCGGAGAAGGGAGACACAGAGCTACTTGAAACAATTGCTCTGGTTTGTCAGAAATGCATTGTAACTTTCTGGGCGGTGGTAATGTGAGAGAAGCCCTCCTCATCTTCCCGCTGTGCTGTAGGGCTGTGCCTCGGGCCGCACAGGGCCTCTTCTTACATCATAGAGGACTGTTTGCCCCAGCTCACTCGTAGGCCCAGGTGATGTTCAAGACAAGGACCATACGTCCTCCATCCCCAGGTCTGAATTGCAGCTTCCTGCTGAACTGGCTCGTGTCCTTCATCCACGCACACACCCGCACACACAGTCACAAGCATATTTTGCACATCACTGAATCCTACTTCTTTCTTCTCTTTCTTTCTCTCTCTTTCTCCTCTACATCTGCCCATCACTCCTAGAAAAGTACAATGCTTACTTGTTAATCAAATCTATATTTAGTTTTACTTTCTAGAAAAATGGTTTTTTTTTCCAGTTGCTTCAGATTAGATTAGTTCTCTGCCCCTACCTGTACCCATTCCTTCTGTTTCTAGCCACCCTATGGACAAGATCCTCTAAACTGAGTATCTCTGACTCTGCACACACATTCCTGAGGGTTGCCTTCTACCCCCCTTTGCTACCAGTGATGCATTCGCCATCAAGTAAGAGAACGCAGAATGTGGCCAGCAGCATCTCCACTAGGAAGGCACCTGTGTTACCTCAGGGTGTCTCAACAGCCATGTCCCAGAGACCCTCTGCTTGCTCTCCCTGGTCACTGCGGTGTGTTCACAGGGGAGGCTGCACGGTGCAGTCATGGAATGGGCACCCTGGGCTGAGCCCTGAGAGCTGGGGGTCATCCTCAGTCTAACTCTCAGGCCAGAGGACCTTAGGAAGCACTTCTTTCCATAACATGAGGGTTATCGTGACTGGACGATCCTTCTGGAAGGAAGCAGTCTGGGAGATGTGGATGTGAAGCTAGGGGAAGGCCAGGCAGCTCCCCCTTCCTGGCTGTGCTCTGCTTTCAGAATGGCTGAAGAACTGGAAGTAGTTACCCTACTGTATGATGGGCAGGTCTGCCCCTCCCAAGAAGAGGAATACACTGGATCAGTGGCAATGAACTTTGGCCCTTGAGGAGTAGGCGTTATTCTTAAAGCTGCAAAAGAGGACGAAGCAAAAGTTACCATTGGAACTGGAAGGAAAGAGCCAGGAAGGAAGATTGGAGTATGTTCAGAAACGTCCCAATGAATCTTACATTGCCGGAGTGATGATAAGATGACTTTGTCATTTAGCCTCTGAGTCAGGTCAGAAAGAAGCACAGATCGTTCTTCAGATGGGGAACCTGGAGAATGTTACCAGGAGGGCAAAAAAAAGGTTGGTCTGGAGGGTTGGAGCACGCCAGGCCGTCACCCAGCCTAGGGCCTCTGTGAGGGCAGGGAGGGAGGCGAGGCTCAGCGGGGTAGACCTGGCCTTCAGGATGGAGGCCCTCTCTGCAAAGATCTTTCCGGGCAGTGATCCTGCTCCATTCATCTTCCTCTGCCGGATCAAGCACATCTGGCTCTGTGGAGTGAAAGGGAAGAGAACATCTAAGAGTGCTTTCAAGTAAGAGAATTTCCCACGAAGCTCTCTGATCTGAGAGAGCCGCTCTCTGCAGTCATGCTGCCACACGGGCCTCTGCCTCAGACCTTAAGGTGCCCAGAGCAGCAGAGGACCCAGGGCTGTGTGGACAAAAGAGAAAAAACATGAGGCTTGTGCTCCCTGAATGGCACCAGACATTTGTTTTTAATCTTCTGCCCACAGGAATCTCATAGAGCTGGGCTGCTCGCAAGACGGGGGCTGCTCCCCAGTCCTCCTCTGCGCTCTGGACAGCTCCCTGCCTGCGGATTTGCTGGCCGATGCTGTCCACCCGCAGAGCAGACCCGCTCGTGTTAATAGGAAGTGGGTCCCCACTGCCAGCATCTCAGCTGCAGCCACCTTCTGGGCTTTGCAGCTGAGGTGTCACGGGGTAACGGGCCAGACTGCCAGCGCAGGGTCACAACTGCACTCTCAGAACAGACCTCTCTCTCTCTCTCTCTCTCTCCCCCCTC
>PVKV010038228.1:0-14092 GCA_004027835.1 Alouatta palliata
AGGTCAAGAGATCGAGACCATCCTGGTCAACATGGTGAAACCCCGTCTCTACTAAAAATACAAAAATTAGCTGGGCATGGTGGCACGTGCCTGTAGTCCCAGCTACTCGGGAGGCTGAGGCAGGAGAATTGCTTGAACCCAGGAGGCGGAGGTTGCAGTGAGCCGAGATCGCGCCATTGCGCTCCAGCCTGGGTAACAACAGCGAAACTCCGTCTCCAAAAAAAAAAAAAAAAAAAATAGTATCTGAGCAACAAAAGGATTTATTGACCTAGTAACTTATCTAACTTTGTGCTATCACATTTTACTTTGCTAGTGAAATCTGTAATCTTCAGAATTATAAACTATCTTTGAAGAAATTCTTTGTTTCACCCACAAAGAGTTCTTTAAAAAAAAAAGAGACAGACCTAAAAATCCACCCATTCGCCGCCATATCTGTTGTTCTTGATCTTTCTGTTCATTATATATTCTCTCACCTCATGTTTTAACAAAGCAGTTTGTTGCCAGGAAATGATAATAATTTGTACTGAAAATGTTTTGATAATTACTCTTCACAGAGCAGCCGAGTGTCAAACAACGTAACTAGAAGCTGAGATTCTGGGATGCTGCAAGGACTGAGAAACATGGATGTGATCTTTCCTCCCAGGGAAAGGATTCATGTGCACAACCTGCACATCTTTGTTTACCTCATAAAATCTATAAATGTTTTTACTTAGTCCAGTTTCTACTTTCTTAGACGTTTGAAGGATTATGTGCTTGAAAATCAACATCTGTGGCCAGGTGCGGTGGCTCACGCCTATAATCCCAGCACTTTGGGAAGCCAAGGTGGGCTAAGCATTTGAGGTCAGGAGTTCAAGACCAGCCTGGCCAATATGGTGAAACCCCGTTTCTATTAAAAATACAAAAATCAGCTGAGTATGGTGGCACATGCCTGTGATCCCAGCTACTTGGGAGGCCGAGGCAGGAGAATTGCTTGAACCCAGGAGACAGAGGCTGCAGTGAGCCAAGATCGCGCCACTGCACTCCAGCCTGGGTGACAGAGCAAGATTCCTCAAAACAAAAACAAAAAAATTAATGGCCGGGTTCACACCTATAATCCCAGCACTTCGAGAGGCCAAGGTGGGCGGATTCCTTGAGCCCAGAAGTTGAGAACAGCCTGGGTGACAGTGAAACCCTGTCTCTACAAAAAATACAAAAATTAACTGGGCATGGTGGCCCAGGCCTGTGGTCCCAGCTACTCGTGGGGCTGAGGTGGGAGGATCGCTTGAGCCTGAGAGATCGAGGCTGCAGTGAGCCGAGATCATGCCACTGCACTCCAGACTGGGTGACAGCATGAGACCCTGTCTGGAAAACAACAACCACACACACACACACACACACACACACACACACACACACACACAATTAGGAAAGACCAAACAGCATGTTTTTGGGCATTTTTAATATTGCAGAAAAGATCTTCACATAATATTTAATGACATGGAGGGACTATTTCAGGATAGGAAAAATCACCTTAACAGGTGATTTTTCTGGTTACTTAAAAGTAACCAGAAACCACATAGAAGCCATCTGACAACAGAAACTTCACCAGCCCCTGCCAGCAAGAGTAAAATAATCAGATCCCTGACAGGGACTCCCTGAGAAATTCTAAAGAAACTTGCTTGTGACTGTTGTTTTCTATTCCCCAGTACTGTATAGATTTTGAAGTGGCCACAAGTTTTCCATTAAGGAAACGTGTGTTGCCAGAGCAATACACAGCTGCATATTAACTTCATGCAGCAGTTAAGACAGCAAGTAAAGATGCCTCTGAGACCAAAGCCAGCATTTAGGCTCAGAGGGTAAAATTTGATCTGATCATTCATTTGACAGATAAGCTTGACTGGACTCAGTGGCTCATGCCTGTAATCCCAGCACTTTGGGAGGCCGAGGCAGGTGGGTCACAAGATCAGGAGTTTGAGACCAGCCTGGTCAGCATGGTGAAACCCCATCTCTACTAAAAATACCAAAAAAAAAAAAAAAAAAAAATTAGCCAGGTGTGGCAGGCGCCTGTAATCCCAGCTACTCAAGAGGCTGAGGCAGGAGAATCACTTGAACCCAGGAATTCAGAGGTTGCAGTGAGCTGAGCTCGCACCACTGCACTCCAGCCTGGGCGACAAGAGCGAGACTCCATCTAAAAAAAAAAAGATAAGCTTAGTAAAAATTGAGAAAAAATATTTGCCTGGCAATCCAGGTCCCAACAAGCTTTTCCATGGAACTTGACATGCTGGTTCTAGAAAAGGTGAAAAGACATGCTCTGTATCTAGCAAGACATAAAGTTGTAGTAGCTGAATGTAGTAGTCTCATTGGTACAAGAGTAGGCTCACGGATGATGGAACAGAAGAGCGACCTGCATGCAGACCTCAGCACGCATGCGTGGTGTCCTGGATCATCTCCTTTTGTCTCTGCTGTCTTTTTTCCTTCCCTGTGCTCCTTATGTCCAGAAGACTAATCTGAGCAGGCTGCATCAACCTGGTTCCCTTGTCCTGTGGCTTCTGGTAGGGTTCAGGCAAGGGAACTATCAGCAGGGGACCTGAGCATGGGACACTGCGTCATGGGAGTGGCTATTTAGACAGCTGCTTAGGGATCTGGAAAGACACAACTGGAGGCTGGCAAGGAAGAGGAGAGGAACCCTATGTGGATGGACCTCTAGAAGTGGGCATAGAAGGTGAAGAAATTCATATGCCAAGTATGCCCACTGCATAGCATCCCTGTAGCGAGGTTCTCACTGCAGGAAAGGAAGTGGAAAGTCCTCTGATATCAGACAGCCTCTTTCCCAGCCTTTCTGGTGCTGGCTCAGTGGGTCCATGTGAAAAGGTGGACACAGCAAGGATGAAGCCTGCACGGGGCTCTGCAACATGGGCTTCCTTCCATCATGGCTGACCTGGCCACTGCTACTGCTGGGAGCCCAACTGGCCAATGGAGAGCCATGCTAAGCCCACAGTGTGGCGCCATTTTCCAGGAAGGAGTTTTGGTTATATATTTTAATTACTGAATGTGTTATGTATAAAATTGTTCTTTTGGTGCCACAAAGAAAATTTGTACTGGGACAAAGGATCTCTCAGCAAAGCATTTCTTTTTACTTCCTGCAGAAAGGGTACTCCCATTAGCGATGTTGCCACGAGAGTACAATGAACAAAGGAAAACAGACAAATTTATCCCTTATGCATTTGGGGGTCATCCTTACCGCTGTGTCTGATCTCCATTGGCTGGAGCCAGACCTCACAATCTAAACTAAAATTCGATTGGCTAATAACTTAAAACTTTTCTAAGCAGGTAAAAGCAATGGAGTGCTGGGACATGACTTTGAGCATGTCCAGCACAGATATCTTGGTTAAAACACAAGGGCATAGAATGCACTACATGACTATAAGCACGGCATGTCTAACAGCTACACAGGATAGGGCTTAACAAAGTTATTAGCACACTTGTTCTTTAACAAGAAAGGAAACTCTAAAAAGGAACTTTTCTACTTCCCACAGAATGATACTTAAGGAGATAATGGAACTCTTTTTTTTTTAAGCAGAGTGACAAGAGTAATCAGTTTTTGTCCAGAGGCAGGGGAAGAACTATCCTCAACAAATAAATATAGAGACAAAAATAAACTTGTTTTATGAGCACTTTTCCTGAGTTATGCTGATTGATGCCATGAGTACACACATACAGAGCTCATATTACCATATTATGTTGGGGTACACACTTGGTCAGATTTAAAAACATTTCTGGAAACAGGCCAGGCACAGTAGCTCACACCTGGAATCCCAGCATGTTGGGAGGCTGCGGTAGGAGAATCAGTGAGGCCACGAGTTTGAGACCAACCTGGGCAACATAGTGACACAAAAAACACATTAGCAGCCGGGCACGGTGGCTCACACCTGTAATCCCAGCACTTTGGGAGGCCGAGGCAGGCAAATCATGAGGTCAGGAGTTCAAGACCAGCCTGGTCAACATGGTGAAACCTTGTCTCTACTAAAAAATACAAAAATTAGTTGGGTGTGATGACATGCACTTGTAATCCCAGCTACTCAGGAGGCTGCAGCAGGAGAATGGTTTGAACCCAGGAGGCAGAGGTTGCAGTGAACCAAATTCATGCCATTGCACTCCAGCCTGAGTGACAGGGTGAGACTCTGCTTCAAAAAAGCCCAACAAAACAAATTACGCAGTCATGGTGGCGCACGCTGGAGTCCCAGCTACTCAGGACAGTGAAGCGGGAGGATTACTTAAGTCCAGGAGGTCAAGGCTGCAGTGAGCTGTGGTTGCACTCTGGCCTGGTAACAGAACGAGACCCTGTCTCTATTAAATACAAAACAAAACAAAACAAAAATACTATTTATAAGACCAATACGCACAACGTTGAAGATACTGGTTACATCTAGAGAGTGAGGAACCGGAATGAGGTCAGAAACAGGAGCATAACAGACTTAGATTGAGTTTGTGGTGTTAAATGGCTTCTTATCATTCGTACTTTTTCAAATGCCTAAAAAGAACCAACAACTTGCACTTGTCAGTATGGATTACCATATCCTAAATATCATGCATGCACACCAGTTAGTATCTTCAGTGTTCTGATTGGCTTTGATCATGTGGGCGCAATAACCACCACCCACCAGGACTCCACTCAGGTCTCCAGCTTCAATTTCCTCTAAGCTTTCAGGCCTGTTCAGCTCACTGATTCCACTGGTTGTCAATAGGGAGTAGCCCCTGAGCTCCCCAGATCTGATTATAACCCCTCCAAAAAGGTGGAAAATGTGAAAAAGTGGCTTTTTCTTGCTTACAAGTATACAAGTAGACCTCTAAAATAAATGAATTCAACTTCCAGCCTAGAAGCAGCCGATAGCCAAGGATAAAGATAAAGTTCAGGGTCCAGCTGAATTTCTCACTGAAAGTAAACATGTTTAAGATAAAGCAAAGGGGAAAGCATGATCTCGATTCACAGAGAGAAGTCAAAGACAACAGCGGCCCTTACAGCTCCATGGGCCACATTCAAATCTTACGGACTCCAATGCGTTAGCAACTCAGAGCATGACAGCTGTTCACAGCAAGATCAGCAATAACAGATCAAATAACCCAAGGCTTCTGGTTCTTATCTCAAAAAATGAGCTAAGTTAGTAGAAAAATACTCAGAGAGTGGTATGTGGCATGGAACATAATCATCCTGTTCTCTAGCCTTCTGAGAAATAGACGGTGAATGTCAAACTCAATTAAGGTATTTATTTTTACCAGTGAGAAACTTGCGTTTCGTTGAAGAAACCTGTCATAACTCACAAGTTTTTAAGATGTCACAAATTTAAAATTTCACACCTTTCTCCTGTTAGGCCTCTGTTTTGTGGCTGTTGTTTGTTTGTGTTTGAGACAGTCTTGCCTTGTTGCCCATACTAGAGTGCAATGGTGCCATCTCGGCTCACTGCACCCTCTGCCTCCCAGATTCAAGTGATTCTCCTGCCTCAGCCTCCTGAGTAGTTGGGATTACAGGTGCCAGCCACCACACCTGGCTAATTTTTGTATTTTCAGTAGAGATGGGGTTTCACCATGCAGGCCAGGCTGGTCTCGAACTCCTGACTTCAGGTGATCAGCCCGCTTCGGCCTCCCAAAGTTCTGGGATTACAGGCATGAGCCACCACACCCAGCCTAAGCCTCTTATTCCTTATGATTTCAAGTATTGACATCTTAAGAGGTGTATAATTCATAGACACTACATGTAGAAGGAAAATTACAACAATTGTAATTATAATTGCATCTTTGTAATGCTAATTAAAAAGCCTGGAACTTAGGAATAATTTTATTTAATTTTTTTTTTTTTTTTTTTTTTTTTGAGACAAGAGTCTCGCTCTGTTGCCCAGGCTGGAGTGCTATGGTGCAACCTCCGCCTCCCAGGTTGAAGCAATTCTCGTGCCTCATCCTCCCAAGTAGCTGGGACTACAGGCATGCACCACCACGTTCAGAGGTCAAAAAAAAAAGGAATCATCCACGGTCATTAAAAAATGTATATATTCTAAAGTTCTCAAAAAGCCGGCCACAATGGCTCATTCCTGTAATCCCAGCACTTTTAGGGGCTGAAGGGGGCAGATTACTTGAGGTCAGGAGTTCAAGACAAGCCTGGCCAACATGGCGAAGCCCTGTCTCTACTAAAAATACAAAAATTAGCCAGGCATGATGGCAGGCACCTGTAATTGCAGCTGCTTGGGGGGCTGAGGCATAAGAATGGCTTGAACCAAAGAGATGGAGGCTGCAGTGAGCCAAGATCATGCCACTGCACTCCAGCCTGGCTGACAGCGAGAACTTATCTAAAAAATAAATAAATAAATAAAAATTAAAAAATCAAAAAAATTCTCAAAACGGTGCCCATGTCTATGATTCCTTAACACAAAAAAAAAAGAAAGACATCAAAATCAAAGACAATAGTGAAATTTTGATACGGGGCATGTTCTTGAGCAAGGCTACCCTGTAGCCTTTACTTTGACTATAATCAGACCTTTTCCTATCACTACAGGCAAAGAGAGTGAGCACACATTGCCCTAAGCCACAAGCTTTTAGAAATACTGAGTTTGGGCCAGGTGCAGTGGTTCGTGCCTGTAATCCCAAACACTTTAGGAGGCTGAGGCAGGAGGATCACTTGAGGCCAGGAGACTTCAAGACCTGCCTGGGCAACATAGTGAGACCCTGTCTCCACAAAAAAAAATTTTTTTTTAATTAGCCAGGCATGGTGGTACACATCTGTGGTCCCAGCTACTTGGGAGGCTGAGGTGGGAAGCTTGCTTGAGCCCAGGAGATTGAGGCTGCAGTGAGCTGTGATTGTGCCACTGCACTCCGGCCAGAGAGAGAGAGATTGAGTTTGGCTTGGCTTTTATTTAGATGTTAGGACAAGCCCCTCAAGGTCTCTCAAGTAAACTCTATGGACTTTAATAAATCTGCAGACTTGCCCAGCACTTAGGCACATACACTTCTCATCAAAGATGCCCATGATGTAAAGGCACATGAATTTCTTTATGGAAAGGTCACCTTTCTCTTGGCTTGACACATTCAGAAAACCATTAGGAAAATAATCTTATTCAGCCTGCTAAATGCTGTGTTGGCCAGTATTTCCAATGACAGATTTAATTTTAAAAATATTTAATGAGTGCCGGGCGCGGTGGCTCACGCCTGTAATCCCAGCACTTTGGGAGGCCGAGGCGGGTGGATCACGAGGTCAAGAGATCGAGACCATCCTGGTCAACATGGTGAAACCCCATCTCTACTAAAAATACAAAAATTAGCTGGGCATGGTGGCACGTGCCTGTAGTCCCAGCTACTCGGGAGGCTGAGGCAGGAGAATTGCATGAACCCAGGAGGCGGAGGTTGCGGTGAGCCGAGATCGCACCATTGCACTCCAGCCTGGGTAACAAGAGCAAAACTCCGTCTCAAAAAAAAAAATAAATAAATAAAATAAATATTTAATGAGTATTGTATATTCTGGAATAAACAAAGTGGCAGATAGTTGTTACATCTCCTTACAGAGTTTCAGAGGAGCTAGGATTTGAGGAGAGCAAAGGAATTAGGAATATCACCAATTGCCCAGATTTTACATTTCTAAGGGAGACCCAAGCCTTGCCCCAGCTTCCTGAGTTCTCCAGCATCCTGGCCATACAGAAGGTATTGGGTGTTATCATTGACCAGAAAAATCCTTGTAAGTTCACCAGCCAATAGCTTTCCTTATGAGGCTAAGAGAAAACGGTCTATGAGCACTTTTCTGCCTTCTTTAAAGCACTTTGGAAGGCCGGGGAGGGTGGATCATGAGGTCAGGAGCTCAAGACCAGCCTGGCCAACATGGTGAAACCCCATCACTACTAAAAATACAAAAATTAGTGGGGGGGGTAGTGGTGCATGCCTGTAATCCCAGCTACTCAGGAGGCTGAGGCACAAGAACTGCTTGAACCCAGGAGGTGGAGGTTGCAGTGAGCCGAGATCATGCCACTACACTCCAACCTGGCAACAAGAGCAAAACTCTGTCTCAAAAAAATAAATAAATAAATAAATGGTGGTGTGACTGAAGTACAGATAAGTGACTTGTTTAAAGTCACACCCGTATTAAGTAATGAAGCAGAAGCTGGACTCCAGTGGGGGAGATTGGAGAAGGTCGTTGGTCCCAGAGAAGAGAAGTCTTTAAATCAATAAACTACATAATTGGCACTTGTGTAGAGAAGTTATCTGTGCTTGGACTCAAATCTGTAACACTTAAGGAGTATTAATAAACATCACTAAAAAGCTATTTGGTGCTGAGAATTACGAAAGAATGGGATTGTGCTCAGAGACCACTGGTCCAGTCATGTAATGCTACATAACAAACCACTCCAAAACATAGGGGCTTAAAAGTACACAATATTTATTTTGCTCACAAGTCTGCCATTTAGGCAGGGTTCAGCAGGGAAGCTCATCTCTGCTCCCTTCCGTCTTAGCTGGGACAGTGTGAAGCCTCAGAGCTGGAATCACCTGAAGACTCATTCAACCCAGAATCTGGAGGATGGGACAGCTGGGGTGCTGGGGTTCCTCCGGTATAGCTCCCCATCTCTGCCTGGCATCTTCACATGAACTCTCTCGCACAGCAGCTGCAGGCTAGCCAGACTTCTTCCATGTCAGCCCACAGCTCCCAAGGGATAGGGCTCCAGAAGAGAGCCAAGTGGGGGCCGAATTGCCTTTTATGACTTAGTCCCGGAAGCCAGGCCGCATTACTGCTGCCAAATTCTCTTGGTCAGAGCAGTAAGAAAGGTCTTTCCTGATTTAAAAGGCAAGAACAGGGCCAGGTGCAGAAGCTCATGCCTGTAATCCCAGTACTTTGGGAGGTGGAGGTGGGTGGATCACTTGAGCCTGAGTTCAAGACCAGCCTGAGCAACATGATGAAACTCCATCTGTACCAGAAATACAAAAAATTAGCCAGACATGGTGGTGTACACCTGCAGTCCCAGCTACTCATGACGGCTGAGGTGGGAGGATCACCTGAGCCCAGGAGGTCAAAGTTGCAGTAAGCTGTGACCACAGCACTGCACTGCAGCCTGGGCAACAGAGTGAGACTCTGTCTCTAAATAAATAAATAAATAAATAAATAAATAAATAAATAAATAAATAAAAAGGTGAGAACACAGACCTCACCTCCTGACGGAGGAATGTCAGTGTCGCATGGCAAGAGGAGTATGCAGGATGAGATTCATATCAGAGCAGCTATGTTTGGCAAACATACTCTGCCACAAATAAAAACCACTGGATTACCAAACCATTGAAACACAGCATTGAAATAGACCTCGAAATGACATTTCGTAAGACACAGCTCAAACGTCCCTTCCTTTCGGGAGTCCCACACTGATATGCCCCCAGCTTATACAGCCCTTTGTAAAGATGCCCGCTCTCTCACTCAGCTTATTCTATTCTCATTTTTTGTAATAGGATTGTAATCAGACAGATACGATCTTCCTATATTAGCCAACCATTTTACTAGTCAATCAATATGACATCATAGGGTAGCTTCACAAAGAGCCTTCAGATTAATGGAGAAGAGACACTTTTAGGGAAGTCAGAAGCAACGCTTTGCACAGAAAACACAGGGCAGCAAAGAGAAAAGAATCAGCAATTCAGAGAAGAAAAACTGAATCACACAAAGACGGAAAAAATGTATACATATATAAACATGGGTTTTTTGTTTGTTTGTTTGTTTTGCTTTTCCCCTCCAGAAGCTGAGTTGGAAGCATTGCCCAAAAGCAGTGATTCTCAAACCTCACCTGCGTCAGGGTCACCGGGAGGTGACCAGAAATACCCCCCAGAGTTTCTGATTCAGTGGGTCTGGGTGGGGCCTGAGAATCTGAATTTTCGCGGAGTCCCTGGCGATGCTGCTGCTGGTTGTCCAATCCCAGGCTTCAAGAACCACGAGCCACTTTGCGAGGCCGAAGTGGGAGGACCGATTGAGTCCTGGAGTTCGCGACCAGCCTGGCCAACATAGGGATAACCCTCCCCCCTCTCCCGCCCACGGTTCTATTTTAAAAAATTAAAAACAGCTAGGCGTGGTGGCGCTGGCCTGTGGTCTCAGGTTCTCCAGAGGCTGAGGTGGGAGGATCACTTAGAGTCCGGGAGGCGGAGGTTGCAGTGAGCTGTGATCATACCACTGCACTCCAGCCTGGGCACCAGAGAGAGACCCTGTCTCAAGAAAGAAAAAAAGGGATTCCGAAGACAATGACCATAGTGACCTCAGCTGAAACCCTGCAAAGACGAAGGAACCCAAAGAGCCACGGGAGCTATGGGTGGAGACGACCCAGGAGGTTGCAGCGGCCTGCTTCCAACAGAGCACTTCTGGGTGGGACCCGCCAGCGCGCAAGGAATTCAGTACCCGGCGCTGGCACCCTGCTGGCCCGGGGAGGGACACCGCCGCTCCTCTCAGCCGCGGTGGCGGGGCGCCCCCTCCCGACGGTCTTGGGTAGTGCAGCCAGAGCCACACACCCGAGCGGCCGGCCCAGTTGGGCGGGACCACCCTCCCACCGCCTCCTTTCCGGGAGTTTCTGGGACCGCGGGCCGCCGCGAAGACAGTCCCCGCCCCTCGATTGGGCGGGGTCAATGAGACAGCCCCGTTCTTCCCCCCGCGCCGTGATTGGTCAGCGTCGCCCATGCGCGGTGACGTGTACCTGGGCGGAGAGTTTCCGAGAGCAGCGCGGGAGCTGAGAAGCCGAGTTCGTCCCGGGCAGGCCTTGAGCAGTTTGCTCCGCTGTCTTCCCGCTTCCAGGTGCCCCAACTGCGCCCGCACGAACTCCCCGTCCTTACCGCCTGCTGCTCTGGAGTGCCTCGCTGTCTCCCAGGTCCCCGCGTGAGCGTCGAGTGAGACCTCTGTGTGGCGAGGGCGGGCCTGGGTGGCCCGGAGAGGGAGGAGGGAGGGGGACGCTCGCAGTTTCCCTGCGACCCCGGCGACTTTCCTCGTCCCCGCCACCCACCTCCTTAGACCTTTGGGGTCACCGACTGCTCTGTGTTGCCAAGCCCTGTGGCTCTGGGAAATTAGCATTGATTAACCCTCCTAACGATTTTTATAGAGACCGGAACTCCCTGTGTTGCCCACGCTGGTCTCGAACTCCTGGGCTCAAGGTATCTTCCTGCCTCGGCCTCCCAAAGTGTTGGGATTACAGGTGTAAGCCGCTCAGCTCCCAACGATGTTAAGTGCTTGATAGGGGTCAAACACGGTGCTGAGCACTGAGCACTGGGGCCCCCCAGGTCATTTCGTCCCCAGTGCTTAATGCCAGGCACTGAGCAGATGCGCGATTTGTATTTGAACTGAAACGAACCCCTACCCTAAGAAACAAGACCTTTACCAGGAAGGCGAAGAAACGAATAGTGATTGTATGGTGTGATAGGTGCTCAGTTCCTGGCGGACAGTTATAAAGGGGAGGCCCGTTTGAGAAACCGATTCCTGACCTAAGCCTTGGAGGAAGAGGCAGACACCGGAAAACTAGAGTCCCTGCGTTCTCTTGCCACTTGCTAATGGGCCTCCACAACCCCAGGAAAGCACAATAAACCTTTCCCTTCCCCAGGTAGATGTCTCTTCTTGCAAGTAAATGGAAAATGCATTGCAGAGTATTGGTTCTTTCCTTCTCGTTAGGTTCCTGGTTTCAGAGATGACAGAAGAACTGGATTTCCTGGGACAGGACTCTGATGGGGGTAGCGAAGAGGTGGTCCTAACTCCTGCCGAGCTCATTGAAAGGCTGGAGCAGGTAAGCATCCCAGATCGAATCCCTTTGCTCCAGTCAGCCTTTTATTTAGTCCACCTGTGAGTATCAGGGATCACAAAATGAGGAAATGGAATTCAGGGCTTATTTCAGGAGAACAGGGACTGGATCTTACCATCTGCACTGAAACGGGAGGCAGGAAGGGCATTCGCTGTTAGAAACTCCATCATACCAAACACAGCATCCCCAAGTGGGGTCAGTAAGGGACAGCTTTGGGCACATTCACTGAACAGTTCACAGAGCGAGGGACTGCTTGATATTTTCAGGGACTGTAGAGGTGTGGTGGGACTTCTAACATCTGTAACTTAGTCCCTTCAACATCTGCTGTTTTCCTGGAGAATGCCTGTTTAGCAAGAAAATGCTGAAATACCTTTAAGGGAAAACTGATCATATTCTTCCTTTTTCTCCCATGTTTTTTCTTGAATCATCTGTTGGCCATATGTCCACTGCTTATCTAAAATCCTTTCTGAATTATTTCTCCTTTTAGTTAAAATAGCTATGACTTATTACATATTTCCCATGTGTCAGTAACTATGTTCTTTACACTTATATGTCAGGAATCTCCGGTAACAGGAGTTCAGACTATCTGGATTTAAATCTGTCTATGTCACTCCTCTGTTACGTGATCTTAAGCAAGTTAGGGAGTTTGTCTCAAGCGGTTGCTTGGCTTTTAAATGGAGACAATAAGCTTTGCACAGTGGCAGTATCGTAGCCAGTGAGGTTTATCCAAGGCGCAATTATCACTAACTGAAAACTTTTCCCAATACCCCGCCATGACAACTTGCAGTACACCCGGCATTGGCAATTTTTTACAATCTCTATGGAGACTGAATAAAATAACAATTAATTAATTAATTAATATGGAGACAATAGGGCTGAGAGCAGTGTCTCACGCCTGTAATCCCAGCACTTTGGGAGACCGAGGCGGGCAGACCACCTGAGGTCTAGGAGTTCGACACCAGCCTAACCAGCATGACGAAATCCCATCTCTACTAAAAATACAAAAATTAGCCAGGTGTGGTGGTGGGCGCCTGTAATCCCAGCTAGTTGGGAAGCTGAGGCAGGAGAATTGCTTGAATCCGGGTGCCAGAGGTCGCCGTGAGCCAAGATCCCGCCATTGCACTCCTGCCTGGGTGACAAGAGTAAAACTATCTCAAAAAAAGAATACAGTGGAGACAGTAAAAGTGTTTACTTCCTGGAGTTTTTGATTGATTAAATGAGGTAGTGTGTGTAAAGTGCTCAGCATGCTGTCTGACGTGGTAAGTACTCACTAGATAGGCACTGTTCGTGGTACTTATCCCTACCCTCTTCCTCTAACTGCCCCTTTCCAGAACTCTCTCATGTTGGCCTCTTTTTTTTTTTATTGCATTTTAGGTTTAGGGGTACATGTGAAGAACATGCAAGATTGTTGCATAGGTACACACATGGCAGTGTGATTTGCTGCCTTCCTTACCTTCACCTATATCTGGCATTTCTCCCCATGCTCTCTCTCCCCAACTGGCCACCCCCTGCTGTGCCTCCCCTATTTCGCCCCGACAGACCCCAGTGTGTGATGCTCCCCTCCCTGTGTCCTTGTGTTCTCATTGTTCAGCACCCACCTATGAGTGAGAACATGCAGTGTTTGATTTTCTGTTCTTGTGTCAGTTTGCTGAGAATGATGGTTTCCAGGTTCATCCATGTCCCTACAAAGGACACAAACTCATCCTTTTTGATGGCTGTATAGTATTCCATGGTGTATACGTGCCACATTTTCCCTGTCCAGTCTATCATCGATGGGCATTTGGGTTGGTTCCAGGTCTTTGCTATTGTAACCTGTGCTGCAGTGAACATTCGTGTGCATGTGTCCTTATAACAGAACAATTTATAATCCTTTGGATATATACCCAGTAATGGGATTGCTGGGTCAAATGGAATTTCTATTTCTAGGTCCCTGAGGAATTGCCACACTGTCTTCCACAATGGTTGAACTAATTTGCACTCCCACCAACAGTGTCAAAGTGTTCGTATTTCTCCACATCCTCTCCAGCATCTGTTGTCTGCAGATTTTTTTTTTTTAATTTTTTTTTTTTTTTAAATATATATACTTTTTATTGCATTTTAGGTTTGGGGGTACATGTGAAGAACATGCAAAATTGTTACATAGGTACACACATGGCAGTGTGATTTGCTGCCTTCCTCCCCATTACCTGTATCTGTTATTTCTCCCCATGCTATCCCTCCCCAACTCCCCACCCCCTGCTGTCCCTCCCCTTTTTCCCCCCGACAGACCCCAGTGTGAGATGCTCCCCTCCCTGTGTCCATGTGTTCTCATTGTTCAACACCCGTCTATG